>CM059219.1:20788215-20835715 GCA_030347435.1 Clarias fuscus
CCCACTAATGTTTTTGTGGCTAAATCAGCACAAATCCCCACACCTAACTCCCAATCTAGCAGAAAACCCATTCCAAAAACCATGGACAATTATAACAAAGGAAATTATTATGGAATGTTCCAACCACCTATGAAAATATGATAGTATGTGGATGCATCATGTGGACTATGGGAAAATATATTGTAGAATGCACATGTAAGGAGTTAAAAAGTGCAAAATTATAGAATTAAAGTGTATATATACATGTAGTTATTTATTTATTTGCTTACTAATTTATTTATTTAAGCATTATTCTTAGTGTCAGAACAAATCCAAATACTAGGACTGAGTTATTTAATAGATAAACAACATACATTTTAATATTGTGGGTATGGAGCACATTAACATGAATTAAAACTGATTTGTACTATAATTCGCTCTTTTTTAACCGGTGGGTAAAAAACCCCTCAGAGACAATAAAATTAACTGCCAGTGTTTGAGTACCCAAGATTGTGACTGAGGACTCTCCCACTCCTACCCTCGGGATAACGTGTAAAGAGGCTTCATTCACTAACAGCTGGTCAATCCAAATTGGTCACTGCATCTTGAAGGGTTGGTTACAAGGCGTGCTGAAAATAAAGTCCCGCAATGAACTATTACATGCGTGAGAGAACTGCAGCCTCAGAGGTATG
Organism: Clarias fuscus; assembly: GCA_030347435.1. Taxonomy (NCBI): domain Eukaryota; kingdom Metazoa; phylum Chordata; class Actinopteri; order Siluriformes; family Clariidae; genus Clarias; species Clarias fuscus. The sequence goes on from CM059219.1 coordinate 20,788,887, forward strand.
TCCCAGGAGCTCAGGCTTTCTTTTCCTTTTTTGTGAAATAATGCTATTAAGATGTAATATTCAAAATGAAATCCTACATTAGTCAAATATGCTTCTTTATAAATAAACAACAGCTAAAAAGAAAAGTAAAAACATAATGCCAAAGTAATATAATTAATTGAATTAAATATTGCTGTAAAATAACAAAAATGATTTGTTGAATTTAAATGCACCATTTTATGAGCCTACTGACTTATTCTCGCATGCCTCTGGTTACTGTAACATGTTTCTAGAATTATGCAAAGCTGTATTTTATTAAAAATGTACTTTATTAGTCACCTGTGTAATATTGATGCTGGGAGCAGTGTGTGGAGCTCCATGTGTTTTTTGTGCCAGACGAGCAGTGGAACTCAAGGTTGAATAAAGTATCCGTTGAAGCCATAGACAGCTTCATATCAGGAGGATTCATCAGGCGAGTTGGCATATGAAATGCATTTAACGAAGTTTTCCCTTCATAATAAATGGATAACTGGACGCTAGTACTGGGATGCATGATGTAATGGAAGTAGTTTGGAAGCCATAATATATATAAAAAAATAAATAAATGAAAAAAGATGTGGAAATAACAATCCACCTTTATCAAAGATATTATATATGACTGAGATCATATTATTATGATATTTAATTGATCACTTAATTAAATATTGTCCTATGTTGACCTAACATGACCTAATGTTAATAAATATCAGGAATAAAAAGCTCAGTATATTATTTTACAGTTAACACGAATATTGTGAGACCTTCTATATAAGTAATGTGTAACACTATTTTGTATTCATATTCAATATTCATATTCCAGAGTACATCCAGACATAAGTCTCAAAGCCATTAGAGAAGAACTTGGGTCATTACTCCGATCTGAGGTCATGGACAGATATTACTTCTTAAAATGTGTTGGTAGGAGCCTAGCAATGGTGGGTAGCCTGTGCAAAAATAATACTTACTGTATATAATTACAGTATGATCTCTCTCTCCCTCACACACACACACACACACACGTGTGTGTTTTTGTGGTACTGTGCCAAAGGTTAATCACACCAGTTATTGACTTTGTTTCATTAATTACTGTTTACTGCATACTACATACGTCTTTATGTAGAAACTTTTTTTGGAGACATCTTTGCTCTACATCAGTTATTTGCATGTGTCTAATATTTTGTACAGTACTGTATCATCAATGTTTATTTTAATATATATATATATATATATATATATATATATATATATATATATATATATATATATATATATATATATATATATATATTTTTTTTTTTATCTGAATTTGTTGTATACCAGGTCAAGGCCAAACAAGAGAAAGACCTGAAAGCGAAATCCTTTGCTCCACCTTATGTAAGCATTTTATCAGAATGAGCATCTGTACAGTTTTTCATAGCATGGGAATTTTTCTTTATCAAAATTCTTTTGTTGTATTTTATTCATTCCCACATTTCAGTCCCCTTACCCAGAGCTGTACCTGCTGCCAGTTGAAGAGAATTTCAATAGCCATTGCTCCAGGTCGCTAAGCTCAGACACTGTTCTTTACAACACTGATTCTCAGACTTGTTACCCTCCTAGGCCCATTTTTGCACCTGGCCAGACAAAAGAACCCACTAAATTCCCACTAATCAAACAAGGGCCCCAGCAATATGTCCTAGCCCAACGTTTAGAAAATGAGAGTAGCTCCAGTTCTTTGGAGGGGAGGGAGCAAGACACTCTGGGATGTGAAGACTCCGTGTGGACCGACGCTCCCAAAATGTGTTGGAATGTCCAAGAGGAGTTTGCAGCAAAGAAGCATGGTAACAATTTATGTTCAGGAAGAGGCTATTCGTTTGTGAACTCGAGCTGTTTTATATTTCAGCCTTTTATATTATCATAATTTTGTGTCAAATTATTACGGTTTATACAAAATCTGTAGGTGAAAATCACAAATAATTAATGCAGTCTCAATAATTTCTATGCAGAAATGTGCCCCATCAAACCAGCTCCAAATGAAACTGAGAAAAATGAGATAAAACCTTGTTTCCTGAGGAATTTTACCAGAGATACTGAAGTACCAGACACACTGGAGGATCCAGATCCTGGGTTTTTTCCGCTCACAAGAAAGGTAATATTGTAAAAAGGTGGAGTTGTTATAAAAACATGCTATGATAGTCTTATTAAGAAATTTTTAAGACTTACATTTTCCATAATGTTCTACAATTTAGGAAATCAAAAATATCTAAAACACAGAAGCCACCCAGAAAGAAACCAGGTGATGAGGTGAGATATTGATTGCGGGTCACATTCATCTAATAATTTTAAATCGTCTTCTTCAATTTAAGCTGAAAAAAGGTTTCTGAATGAGTCATGGGAAGTCTTGTACTCATAAATGCCTGAACCTTGTAAATACACTATGACCTTTAGGGGCTGCCTAAAATTCCAGCAGGGTTCCTTTTCCTGTCCAGTCTGCAATGAAGGTGCATGAAAGGTTTTATTGCAGAAAGGGTCTTGTTTGCTTCTTTTTACAGCAGCTGCATGTGGCTAAAGCCGAAACTATAGTTCCAGTTTTGTGTGATTCGGCTCCTTGCGCCCTTTCCCAGCCGCTCCATAAGCAAAATACCACTCCTGAACTTTCATCTAACAGTGAGATGTTACTACAATTTTTAATTCCAATGCAATAAAATGTGAAAGATGAATGGTGAAAAATAAATTAAATGCAGTTACTTACCTAGGGAATGATCTGCTGAAAGAAATTAGACTGGTCAAAGAAGAGAGAAAAAAACTAGAAAAGACAAGACAAGAACTTCTGAGAAAAGGAAAAGAACTGCTAGCTCTGAACAGGCACTATAGGAACCAAGGTATGCATTGGTTTTCAAATGTTAATGAAGATTTATTTATTGAAAAGGTACACATTTGTAAATGATATACTTTAAGTTTGAAACCATGAAAAGGCTCTTGTCCTCTAACCCACAACCGCCAGCACGAGACAAGTGGAAAAGAAGGTATTTTGACACCAAAAAAGCCACAGCGCCACTGGAAGAAACTCTAAAAAGGCTTCGCCAGGAACTTGAGACATTGTACAACAAATTGTTTCAGCAACTACAAGCCAGAGATGGACGAAACAAACAAAGACGAGCAGGGAAACTGTCAAGTACAAAGGTACAAACAGTGATGCGAAAACTCTACATTGTTTTTTCAGCAGAGGGAGACAGGCATCTACTTCCCAGTGAAATCTTGAACTGTCATTTTGAAATCCCATGAAAAACATGAAGCAGTTAGTTAGCTAGTAAGACTACTAATTTACAGCACCAACTAATTAATTTGCAAAGAAATATTAACCCTCTATTAAAATTAATTAATATTGTATAATTAAACAGTGCATCTAAAAAAATTTTACATCATGATTTTTTTTTCTTCATAATAATTTTTAAAAAATCAACTCATATTCTAGATTCATTACACATCAGATAAAATAGTTCAAGCATTTTTTTTATTTCAATTGTTACAGCAAAAAAAAAAAAAGTATCTAAAAGCATCTCAAAATATTAGAATATTCTCGAAGATCACTTTGTTACTGCTTCAGGGAGGCATGGCATGGAGGTGATCAGCCTGTGGCACTGCTGAAGCATTGCTGAAGATTCTCTGTGGGGTTCATGTCATGAGTTGACTGGCCAATCAAGCACAGTAATATCACAGTCATCAGCGTAGTTAGTGGTAGTTTTGGCACTCTAGGCAAGTGCCATGTTCTGCTGGAAAAGAAAATTGGCATCTCCACAAAGCTTGTTAGCAGACAAAGTGAAGTGCTCTAAAACCTCCTGGTTGTCAGCTACACTGAGTTTGACCTTGACACACAGCAGGCAACAAGGCATCCTAAATCATCACCAACTGTGATCACTTGTCTTCAAGGAACTTGAATTCTGTGCCTCTTCATCCAGGCTCTGGGTCCTTGATTTACAAATGAAATACAACATTTCATCTGAAAAGAGGACTTTGGACCACCAAAAGGTCCAGTTCTTTTTTTTCTTTAACCCAGCCCAGCGTCTACTGATGCTTCTGACTCTGGTTCAGGAGTGGCTTGACACTGGGAATGCAACAGTTAAAGACCTCTATGCATGATGGCTCTTGATGCGCTGACTCCAAACTCACTTCACATCTTGTGAAGCTCTTAAATAATCTTTGCTTAGCAATCTTCTTAAGACTCTGCTCATCCCCGTTTCTTGTGCACCTTTTCCTACCACTCTTTTGCCTTCCAGTCAACTTTCTATGAATATACTTTGATAGAGCAGTCTGAACAGCCAGCCCTTCCAGCAATGACCTTACTCACATTGTGGAAGGTGTCAATAATTATCTTCTGGAAGCTTTTAAGTCAGCAGTTTTCTTCATGATTTTGGTTGCATGTACTAAACTCGACTGCGCCATACATAGTATTTATACTGTATGAGTAGTCATTTACTGGAATTTGTTTGGAATTTTCATGAATTGTAAATAAGAAAAGAGCATAGAAATAAGAAAAGGCTACTTAATGTGTAATAAATCTAGAATATGTTTCCCTTTTTTCATTAATTACAAAATCGCGATTTTCATGATAATCTATTTTTAGAGATGCACTGTATTAGTTCATTGACTATGAAACTGATTCAAGTTTCTATATAAAATCCACAAATCATTTGATGGTGTTTGCGTTGCCGTTTCTTATATCACACATATCTGTGTACTCCATATACATTATATACTGTACTAAAGTGCCTTACAATATATGTTTACTCTAAATAGGAATTTTAAAAAGGTATGTAGCTTTAATAAAAAAATAAATCAAGCCCCTTATGTGTTTTAATAAAGTACTAACAAACTCATTCACAGAATGACCTGATAATTCAGATAATGACTGAAAGTTGTGAAATAGATAACCTGAAGAAAAACATTGATGATGCCAAAATGAAACTTGACACAGAAATGAAGGTATGTAAATTGGCATGTCATCCACATTCACATTTATCCCTGCACTAAAAATATAAAACTTACATTTTTTGTTCTGCATACTTTAGCTGAGGATACAAGCTGCCATGGAGCTTCAAGCCCTGAAAGCAGAACTAATGCAGAAAAAGTCTCAGTGCTCATTTGCTGGGTCTTTCACAGGCTCTGCTGACCTTGGGTAACATCTGGCCTCATTTATATGACTTCTTAATCTTATTTCTAGCAGCCAATGAGCAGAACAGGCATTTTCATAACAAAAGAAAAGCACATGAAGAAAGTATACAGTGTGTCTATGGAATAATGTAATATTTAGCCCTTTACGGTTAAAAACTTGAGATTTTTTTATTCAGTGGTTTAAGGTTACACTGTAAATCTTTGCTTACAATAAAAACCTTCAGTGCAGAAATTCTTCAACATTTTGAGTCAGCTCATTTAATTTACTGAAATGTTTTTAACACTGAAATCAAGTCTTACAAGATGCATTTCATTAGCTCTGGGAAAAACTTCCTACTAAATAGAAGAAATCATTGTAGGCTTCTAGGAGACCCTTATACTGTAGATGCTGTATGTTGCTTTTGGATAAGTGCATTCCACATTTCTGCAGTTTGCTGCTGGGCAACAGGGTCATCTGTGTAGTCAAGGATATTTCCATTCCACATGCCAATCCCTCTCAGTCTCTGCTGTCCTACATAGGCAGCCTTCAATGAAATACTCTCTGGATCATCATACCACACCTGATGGATGGTCCCCTTGTCATCCTGTAGAATATTAATTGAAGAGATTTATTAATCCAGTAGACCACTATGACGAAATTCAAAATGTTGTTTGATGTGAATTTGTATTCCTGAAAAAGACCTTGTAATTATAATAGGGAGCTTGTTGGATTTTATCCCAGAGCCTTCCAGACATGGAGCTATTGATTTGCTTCATTATAGTACTATAAGGAATTTGCTTCCCAGATGCATCACTGCAAGGAGCTCCCCTAAATGGCACTTCAGGAATTGTACAAATGCCCTCCTGTGAGACAGCAATAGAGTTTATTAAATAATGTAAATATGCATAGAATTTGCATATTTAAGTTCAATAGCAAACAGTACAGAGCATAAAACAAACATGTTCTGAAAGGATAGTGTCAAATTGTTAGCTTTGCAAAAGAAATGTAGTTGAGAAAAACAAAAAACAACAAAATAAAAGACTATACAGCGATCACTTAAACACTTGGTAAAGCTGCATTGTTTAAAGCAAATAAAATACAATAAATTCACAGTAGAAATTGTAGCTATGTTTAATTGTGAAAGTCCAGATTTAATGCAAGACCCTGTCCATGTGGGTATTTAAAAAAAAAAAATTAAAAATGGGGTTATTCTGTGTTTTGGCCTTTTGACCACATGCAAGTTGTTTTGTAGGGCACAAAAAATATTCTTCTTGGAAAAACTTTCCAAGCTAAAGACTTTTAGAATACTGTATTTCCTGTGTTTGACGTCAATGACATACTATGAGTGTGAGGATTTTGATAGGCAAATATAGCTTTATATTAAGGGTTATATTGTCAGCTTTTGGTTTGGTATGTCTCTACAGCATTTTTACTGCTTTCAAGACTCTTTTTTAAAACAAAAAAGCAGGCAACAAGCATTCTTGATTTGTTTTCTTTCTTTACTTTTTTTTATTTTTTTTATTTTTTTACCTGAGATAAGTTCAGACACAGGTAGTCATAACCATACCAAGGAACTCCCATCACCATTTTTTTGGAATCTATTTTCATCCCCATATACTGATCATATGCTGTAACACAAATCAAATCATAAAAGAATGAGTGTCTCCAGTTACCAAGCATTCTCCAAAACCTCAATTATATTTCTTACCTGTCAGTGTTTGATTTAAAGGTGCATTTGCCATTGCAATGCAGTCCCCCCAGATCTGACTCTGCTCATCATAAGACATAACAAAAACCAGATCGCAGGAATCTGCAATCGCTTTGTAGTCATAGCAGCGCTTATCAATGCATTTAGGTGACCAAGCCACATCGAATGATACCTATGATTTAACATCAAGAGAACTAAACGTTAGCTGTTGAAGTTATAGCTGAAATCAAGGCATCATTTGTGATTTCCTTAGCATTTTACCTGAGAACCTGGAATTTCTCTGTGGAACATTTCAGTTGTCTCCTTGACAAGGGCTGTCAAAGCATGGTACTCAGGTGAAGACTCTTCTACAGCCTGCTCAATGTCAATGTTTATGCCATCCATGAACTGTTTTTTTGCCAAACCGATATTTTCCATGATCCAAGCTTTCCTTTTGGCAGCATCCACAATATCTGGGAGGGGCACATCACCTGTAAAGAAAACAAACAAACAAACAAATAAATATGGTTACTCCATGATTATAACATTAATTTTTCTAAGATGCACACAGTGATTATTGGAACTCAAACAATCATTGGCAAATAATAATAATAATAATAATAATAATAATAAAAACATCTACCTTTTAAAACCAGTCTTGCTCCTTTAGAATGAGCATAGCACATTAGCTCAGCATCATATTTTCCAAATGCAGCAACTGTCGTCACAATGGACCAGTCATAAAATTTCCATGCTTCACCCCCAACATCAAATACGAATACCTGCAGAAGAAAATATAATATGTACAAATACTGGAATGGAGGGAAGGTATGCCTTAAACTACACATGCACTGGCTGTTCTTTTAATGTCCATGTTACATTTATAGTGTGTCCACATCATGCCGGAATTACCAGCTGTGAATTTTGTCAAAGCTCTGATATTAGACTGTACAGTCAGAGCTGCTCCCAATGTACCAGTCACTGCAAACTGTTATTACTGTTTTTAACAAAAAACTTTTAGTGCAAAGTGTGTTTGTGCAATAGCAACTCTGCAATAATAGTCATTTTGGGAATGCTAATTAGCCTAATCTGCAAGTCTTTGGACTGTGGGAGGAAACCTGAGTCCCCGGAGGAAACCCACCAAGCATGAGGAGAACATGCAATCTCCATGCACACAAACCCAAGGCAGGAATTGGTGCAAGGCGACAGTGCTAAGCACTAAGCCACTGTGCCGCCTCCTACTGTATATGTTACAATATAGCAAATACTTTATAGCCAGGTTGGTATGAGTTTCAATTAGAGCACAGGGGCAGTCATGATACCATGCCCCTGAAACAGATAGGGTTACGGGTCTTGCAGTGACAGACTGGGGCGACTGGGCTTGAACCAAATGATCTTCTCATAAACAGCCCAGTGCCTTGCCTACAGAAAACAAGAATGCAGGAAAACAGGAATGCATGATCGTGATTAGTTAAATAATCCTGTTTCGTATCACTGCAGCTGAAATCAAATTAATAAAAATATATGAAAAAAAAAAACTAAAAGGACCGTTTATTTGACGTTTCGGGTGGCTAAATGTGGAATCGTAAAAAAAAAGACTTATTAATATTTATGAGCATTATCATTGTGTAATTACCCTGTATGGCCATTCGCGCTGTGCCTATGACATGTTTACTCACAAACCGGGAATCTGGAACCGCCGTGAGTTCAGAGCTAAAAAACACACACTCACCTCGAACTCGTGTTCATGTTGGACTGGCTGACAAAGCTTCTCCTCGGTGCAGGGACACACTGCTGATGATCCTGACACACTCAAAGCGACTACAAGCGACACAGCCAGCCACATTTTCCTCTGATAAGCAGAACGAAATCACGAGACTGTCCTATGTCTCTTTACTTCCTCAATATGGTGCGCGGGGGGGGGGGAACATTGCGCGTGGCTTGGCTCGAGCTCATGGGAGCAATACGTTCATTAACTTAACATTACGAAGCAGGTTGTAATTAATGATTGTAATTTGTATTTATTATTATTATTATTATTATTATTAGTAGTAGTAGTAGTAGTAGTAGTAGTAGTAGTAGTATTAATAAACTGAAGTTATCTTTTTGTGGAATTTGCCATTCGAATCACTTAAAGTTATCTTTACTTGCATTATTGAGTAGACTAACTCACACTGTTTAAGAGCAATTATGCTGCAAATCAAATAACTTGTTTGGTCTTTTGGCTCCTCTCGGCAAATGGGTCACCACACAAGCCCGCACACAAGCTTGACACAGGTTTTACACCAGATGCCCTTCCAAAGCTTGGTACAGGCACTTCATCCAGTTGTTGGGAATCGAACCAGGGTCTTCGCATGGCAGGAGAAACACCCACCATTGAGCCACCAGTGCCCTATTGCCCTGATGGCATCAGACACAAAATCGCTAGGTTGAAACATTTTAAGTTGATGGAACTTTAAGGTGACAGTTTCTGTTACTTAAGTACTTACAATACAGGTACTTAAAATATCAAATTTGTTCAGCTAACTTGAAAATTGTAATTTCTACAAACTCATAAATACCAAAAAGTTCTAAATAGTCAAGGTCTATTCATTTGAACTAATTGTAATTATTTAAGTTAACAGTACTCACTCACTCACTCAATCATCTATACCGCTTAATCCTGTATTCAGGGTCACGGGGGGCCTGGGGCCTATCCCAGGAGACTTAGGGCACATGGCAGGGTACACCCTGGACAGGGTGCCAATCCATCGCAGGACACAGACACACACACACATACACTCACTCATTCAGACACTACGGGCAATTTGGAAACGCCAATTAGCCTAACCTACATGTCTTTAGACTGTGGGAGGAAACCAGAGTACCCGGAGGAAACCCACCAAGCAAACTCCATGCACACAGAGACGGGAATCGAGCCTGGCCGGGGATCGAACCCGGACCCTGGCGGTGCAAGGTGACAGTGCTAACCACTACACCACCGTGCCGCCGTTAACAGTACTCAATGTGTTTAATTAATTTGAGCATTAGGGTTTACAGTGTAAGATGTTAAATGTCTTCCAAAAGAAGAGCTGAAAATCACTTAAGCTATTAACACTCGTATATATATTTGCATTATTTACAGTTAATTGAAAAAAAAAAACTTGCAATTGAAATGTTCATTTTATCTTTTGCCTAAAAGCTTACAAATAAGTTTTTGAATTCAGTCCTAATTTCTTACTGAATTAAATACATATTTTTAAAAAGCAGTGTTTTCTTCTACTTTAATTGGTGCATTAAATTCCAATTTTAATTCAAAATATTGATTCAGAATCTGTTCCTAAGGGATGAAGCCTCAAATTAGCAACATTGCTCCAGGACAGATATAGAAACTCAATCTCTATAAATCATTTGAAGTGTCAGTTGTTACATAATCACTCACTCATCATTTCTACACTTTATTCTGTATACAGGGTCATGGAGCCTATCCCAGTAGAGATACAAACCACCACAGGTCACACACATACACATGCTCATTTACACACTACAAGCAATTTGGGAACACCAATTAGCCCAATTAAGTTTTCACATAACAAATCAAGTAAGTAATGATAATCAATAATCAATACTCCCTTCTAGAGCTGGCTACAGTAATTTATTTTCACTGAACGGACTTCTTGAAAACTTTGGCGATCCACATCCAGAAATTTTAAAAATCAAGTTCAGTCATTAATTGACCTTCATTGAGATGCAATCACGTGATTTATAAGATAGTTTGGCTTCAGAGTTGCTTAATGCTCATCTACGAGTGTTATATCGGTTCACTTATCTGTATGAAAACCGAATGAGTAAAACTCTTGAAAATATTAAACCCTTTCGAATATGAAACAATGCATAGCTTTAAAACATCATTAGAATTCCAGAAACAGTGTTTTATACTCTCTGGTGGTATTTAGCTTTATTAATATCTTTTACTTTTCATCATAATTAGATATTCAGTGAAATGTATCCTCTTTGTCTTTACAACACTCCGCTTGTTTCTTTAACCAGAGCTCTGCTGTGGAGGATTGGGGTCAGTGGGGCTGGCCTTTTGGAGGAGAGGAGGAGGAATGTGAACAAGATGTTGGAGGAGACTGTAGTCAGCAGCTTTAGGAGTGATGTTTGGTCAGGTCTGTGCTCTAAATATTGAATTCCAAAAGGACTGGACGTACACCTATGAAACCATCCAAACAATTATTGGACTTGCAGAGACATGGTCCCCTCAGATTCACATGCTAAGAAACATACTCTTGTTGCCATGGACTCTTTTTTTTATTGTGTCTGACACATTGGGGAAAATAGTTAAAAAAAAAAAAAGTCAAATCTTTGCTAGTTTTTAAAAATAGGTATGTTGCAATGTAAAATAATTAGTAAAAATACTGATAAGCATCTGGTGGTCTCCAGGTATTTTATTGACCTTTAAGCAAAATAGAATGTGTATGCTCCTGTTTTATGCAGATCACTGTTTTAACTTTGACTAGTTTTGGAAGAATAAAGTTTTTTAAGTAATGTTTGTGTGTTGTAATTGTCGGAGTACATATTGTTGGGCCAATTTGTTTTTATAGAATAATGATCACTTTAACAAATTCCATCAATGGAAGACAACTTATCTTTTTGAGTAGATGAAAAGTTGGGCTAAGTCAACCCTAGAGAAATAGAATTAATTGAGCCCACAAACTATACTACTTGAGCTGACTTAAATATTTGAATTACAAGTTGAGTCAAATTAAGATTTTTAACTGGGTACACAATTTGTCAACTAAAGAGCAATGTGAAATATTTTGTTTGGCCAGCAAATTTCTATAAAAAAATTAGTACACTTAAAAAAAAAACTGTGTAACTAGTTACTAAACTTTTTAACGTTCAGACGGCCTGTTTTTTGCTTGTTTGTTTTTTCAGTGTGGTTGAGTTCAGTGCAGTATTCAGGGGTTGTTTAAAAAGATCTTGTCCAGTTCTGTGGTAAGATTTCAACTTCAGCTCATGTTGTGGTGATATCAGCAAAGTAGTAAATCAAATGCATGAAATGTATTAAACTTTCTTTGGTTAAAATTTGTAGGCATTAGGATGCTTTATATCACTGATCAGAAGAGACTCGATTTTTACAGCCTTGTGAATACTTCCTATCCAATACGGCTAATCCTGACTTGATGAAGTTGCAAAAAATATATATTATAAATCAATAAAACCAGAGAACTACTTTAAGTATTACCTTCATGTGGTACTGAAAAGACTCACCAGGATTTATTTTCATATGCAGAATTATTGCCTCATTCACCTTGTTTGCCGCTGGTCTTGCTTACTGGCTATTACCAAATTCTGCTCTCCTACAGACCAGGGCTCTCATCACATTTCAGTGTGACAATGCTGTCTACTGTGGCACATCTGATCCCACGTCTTATAGTAATGTGATGTCACAGAGTAAGGGACTTCATCATGAAGCACTCTTTAAAAACACTTTCTCTATTCTCTTTTGTTGTAAAAATACAATAACAAAAAACATTATATGGAGTCTCCTCCCAGCCAAGCATTGGAGCGACAAGTCCAGTTCTGTTGTTTTTCCTATTCGCTGGTGACAACTGAGTTTGAGATAAAAAATAAGAATATGAAATGAAAGATAAAAAAAAAAGTTTTTTATCTTCTAACCTTCACATCTTAATGTTTTGAACAACACACTTTGCTTGAACGCACCTATTAGTTAAGTGATCAAAAATGAATGGAACAAACGACTGTCAAGTCGTTTTCGTTTGCCCATGTGTCCCCTATTAGAATTATTGTATAAAGAATTAATATCTACGTATGTCATCTTGTAACGACGCGGGTCTAACGTGGGGCAGAACCCCGTAAAAATGCTCTGCACTGTTTGGAAAGGGCAGCTCCTCAGTCTGCCACCACGCGGACTTCTGAACAGGCAAAGGCGCGGCCATTTATACACGCGGTTGCCAGGCAACGCCGCAATCAGCGTGAACGCGCCGCACCTGGTGGCGAATTTATTTAAGGATCCTGATAATTCGGCACTTCGTGTGATCATTTAGGTAGCACCGGTAAGGTATCAGGGCCAAAGAAAAGAAAAGAAAAGAAAAGAGAAGAGAAGAGAAGAGAAGAGAGCGCTGTTCAGAAGCAAAGCCCCACAGCCTCTTCCTGTCTATGACCCCGGCGAGAAGGAGAGAAAGAAAGCCCCGTCAGTTCTCGCGTAGACGGCGGAGCTCTGCTTATTTTTGTGTTATTAGTTTTCTTTTGTTTCCTTATAAGTTCCCTAATTAATAATCCGACGCCATCTCCAAACGGGAAGGTCTTCCCATTCCTGTCGTAGGCACTCTCACCACCTCCTATTTCACTGACCCCCGCCCCCTCAGAAGCCTTGCATAGAGCTCTTATAAATAATATATCTCGTGGTGCGGCGCGGCTCTCCATACCGCACCACATAACACTACTCTTGGTTGTACAGAGAAGTGAAGTCTGTTGATTAAAAAAAAAAACATGAGCCAATCTGAAGATCAGAGAGCAAGGCATTTTGAATTAGAGAAAAAGGGAAAACTGATCAGTCACTTCACAAACATTGAACAAATAATGTGCTGATAAAGAGAAAAAAACAACAACAACTTGCGTACTATCAACCAGACACATGGGCAAAAGTCAACAACTAAAGAAAGCTGGGAAGAAGGAAAAATCTCAAAACGAGACTTAGTGATGTCACTAACAATTCCAACCTTATTGGGTAGAGATAAAGTTAATCACAATCCAGAAATGTAGGTAAAAAAAAAAAAAAAGCAAAGACTAAAGGGGCTGAAGGGCAGACTCGATTTCACAAAAGTCATACAATGATGAACCACACAAGTTCTCTACCTAAACCGCTACCAAAGTTCTTCTTTTTGTGCATTATACAGTATGGGATTCAATCAATTAACAAAACTGGCAATTTATTTAGTTATTTGCACAATAATAGAAAATAGACCTTTACTGATGAGAGTCCTTAATTGTCATATATTGCAGAATGTTGTAAAAATAAACTTCCATTTTTCTCTGATTCTCTAGCTCGAGCTGAATTGAGGGGCTCCATAATATTATCATATTGGATTTTCCAACATTTCCCACCGTTTCTACGGTTTTCTTCCAGTTATCACCAAATTTGAATAATGACTTGTTATCTCATAATTATGACTTGCCAACTCATAATAGTAAGTCAGGATAGTAAGTCATTATTATTGTCAGAAACTGGCCGACATCGACATTAGACTCCCTCATAGTCCTTCAGCATATGAAGACTTTTCCTAACACACTCATTCACTGTCATCCAAATTTAATAGAACACACTCAAACAATCCCAGACCATTCCCACTATCACAGTACAAACACAGTACTGTGCAAAAGTTTTAAAGTTGTAGGAAAATACTATAAAGTAAAAGTACTTTCAACAAGAGTGATTTCTTTTTAGCAATTGAAAAATGGAAAGTAAATTAACAGAAGTGAACACCAAAACAAATCGGAAGATCTGTGGTTATTTTTTCCAATATGTTTGGAATAACTTACGTGCCAGGTTTCTTTGAAAACTGTGTGAAAGGCAAATGGTCACGCTATTGGAAAAATAACCTCAGATCTTCTTTGAAGGTGGACTGCCTCCAATCCTTTTGTCTCTTCGTGTTCCCAGACAGATTTACTACCAGAACACCTAATATCCCTCTATGCTTTTGCTGTTTTGCTGAATAATAAATTTAATTCCAATCAGACATCTTCCTGATGGTATGCATGACTGACAAGTATCTGCCTGTATTTCCCAGCATTATGAACCATTAATCCTGACCAAATCTCCAACTCTATTTACTGTACAGAAATGCAGCCCCCAACTTGCAGGGAGCCTCTTTTTTGCACACCAGTTCTTATATTTGAATGCATAGTTAAGTCCATAGCCTTGTTTCTAAGATGAAAGCTTAGATTTTAGGCTGCAAATCTCGTTTGAAGATTTCTCTGGACAGTCGATGGGTATAAACGGGTCCAACTGATTTCCATCAGTTCTTTTCTAAGGGCACTGCTGCACATGTTTTGATTTGTAATACGTTGGGCAGCTACCACATCTACGGTCCTCAACATTGCCTGTATATTTGTGTTTCTTCAAAATAGCTTGAAATCTGCTTTGAATTCATTGCTTAAGAGACGTTGCTAATGCAGTATAACTGATGATGAGACGTAATGGATATCAATGAACAGTGACAAAATCAGCATGCAATATTGTTGACAAAAAAAGATGTGGTTTAAAAAAATAATAATAAAACATCTGTCTTTATTTTCGTCAACATAATTTTCATCACAATCGGCTGCTATACAGTGTTCATTCATTTTTAGCAAGAGCAGCAGTATTTCTCTTATTAGCAGGTAAAAGAGAAGAGACAATATTTGGGTCCATTTTCTTCATATTTAACCCAAAAGAAAAAGCCCATGTGTAATAATATCAGAGGTGAAACAGTGTGGGCACACAATTTGCTTGGAAAAATACCACAAACCTGAAGAGACACATTGAGGCATACCATAAAAATCACTCAGTTTTACAGCCTCTTTGTGATGAAAGTATAGTGGTAATTATGGTAAATATAGCCAGGGCATTTTTTGGCTACTCTAGCTACCATCAGTGTGTGTAAAAGACAATGTGTGTTTCTGGAATGATGGGTTAAAGCTGCGTATCGTTTCATATTCAAAAGTGTTTGATATTTTCAACAGTTTTAATTTGTCATCAGGAGTAAGTACATGTATGGAGTGAAGTTTTAAATTAAGCGGGTATTTACTATATTTAATGAGTTAACAAATATAGCATTCGTAGATGAGCATTATCGACTCTGGCAGTTTTTATATTCCTTAACTTACCGAGTACTGACGCAAGCGCCAATACTCCTTAACTGTTAAACACTGGTTTTCCTTTAACTTTTTTTAGCGGAGTGCTCGCATTTTCATCACAGTGTGTGCTGGGGTGGAGCAAAAGTGGGGAAAAAGATAGACATGGCTATGAAAGTTTAGCTCGCTAGCTCTGGTATAGAGCAGTACCAATAGAACAGTATCAATCATGTTATCGCATCTCAAGGAAGGTAAATTGCTTGCTCAACTTGATTGTTTTTTTCAGTCTGTGTCTTCAAAGTTTTCAAATACACAATTTTACAAATGCTACAAATGTTTTAAATACCCTTTGAAAGAAGTTTGGCCAACAATACTATATTAATTCATTTAACATTTATCTAGTTGGAGTTTTGTGAAGTGTGGTAACAATGAGTTAGCAAGTCTCAATTATGAATAAGTTCTCACATTTTTTTTTCTTTTATGCAGTGTGCTTCCAAAAATATTAGACAGATATATAGTATTTTCTTCAGTTGTTTTAAGATAAACACAAGATTACCAAAAACATCTTTAAGTGACTAATTAGGTAAATAATTAAATATATTTTTCACAATAGTATTGTAACAACAAGGTCAATAGTTTAGGTCAGGGGTCACCAACCTTAAACATTCAAAGAGCCATTTGTTTCCCACAGAAAAGAAAATGTGGGGAGTCACAAAATCCTTTTGACATATGAAACTAAGAGAACAGTGGATATATAATTATCTTTTACCTTTATGCTATGTGTTGCATGTTTGTATGTTGCATTTATAAAATCAAGGAACTGCTACAGAGAAAACAAAAGTCTATTTCTGCATGTAAAAAAAAAAAAAAAGAGGACGCTGGGTTAAAGGCTACTTTCAAATATAATGCTCAATTTGGGTCCTCCTCGTATTTTTTAAACAATAAGCCAAACTTAAACTATCCATTTTGTGTTATATCACTGGTGCTTTGCTTCAGGTGATCATGTTAGTTGTCAGCTCTCTCAGGTCAGTTTGAAATGGTCTTAAATGGGCAAATGTTAAACAGTATTTTAACATTTTGAAATGGGCAAATGTTAAACTGTATTAAAACGTTTAACTTTTAATGTTACAAGATCACCAAAATCTTTAAATTTGGAATTACGTTTAAAAAACTAACAAACCAAAGTAAAATAAATCTCAATTAAATACTCATTATTTATTTTCTAAAGCCACAGAGAGTTCATTTAAAAAGTCATTTTAAATCTTAAAGTTAATTAATAAGCTGGTGCTCTGTTTTTTTTCACATGTACATGTCCACTACATTCAAAGTAGTTGTGTAGCTGTGCTCATGTTGAAATTGTACTGCTTGAAATTGTAATGTTCTTTTTGTCTTGATTTATTTATCTGTAATTTTCTTTTTTAGTTGACAATCTTTGACCTCATATATTTATTGTTTTTTTCTCCAACATGCGCTGAGTGCATGAGGTGAAAAACCTATGCTCGCTGATTTTGCTCATGGAATGTAAGATTGATGTATCACACAAATACTTGTTTGATATTTAGGGAGCATTGGGGACAACTGCAAGCACTGAGTTTACTCTGATCGAGAATGTTTGTCTTAGGCCTGAAAAATTCTACCCAATGATTATCTTAATTATAATTACAGTATTTAAAGAAACACCTTTTACTAAACTTTTTATATATGTAAAAATACACCAAACTGAAAATACATTTTGCCTTTTGGATGCTCTTTATTACATTAAATTAATTTACATAATTGTAACCAAATAAATCAATTTTTTCGATTGTCATTTATCCAGTTCTGAATAATGACCCGAATATCCATGTTCTTGAGAGCTGGAATGGTTCCATCCTTTTCAATGGGAAGGGCATCAGAAAGTAACAGATCTTGCTTTGACAATGTCATCTGGAAAGACATACAACATAAAAAAAGGTAAATATTTATCTATACATATAACCCATTCAAATACTTAATAATCCTTCTCACCTCTGGAATCCTCAGGAGAATGTTGAGAGACTTTTGAGTGGGTAGAGAAACAATAAGGCAGATCTCTTTCTCCTTATGGTTGGCTCTTTGAGCATCAACTCCAGCCAGAGGAGCTACCACTGAGATGTACTCCCTTATTCTTGTGGATGAAATGGAGAAAGACAGAGAGAGAGAGAGAGAGAGAGAAAGGAAGAGTGAGATAAAATTACTTTTGACAGAATGCATTAGACATGCTACTTTTTATTTTATTTTTGACACAGTACCTCTTAAAAGAGGGCAAAGCGATAGTTAGGATTCCTGGTACTCTGTCCCACTCAATTTCGAAACGAGCAGCAGGATGTGACTCATGCAGGCCAGTTTCAGCCTTAACAGTTACAGAATAGTCCTGGCACTGCTCACCAATAGCAAACCTGGCCTAAAAGAAGAGTCCATGCTCAGTTCCCCCATTTGATTATATATAAAGAAAGAGCTTCAACATTCCTCTTTAGGAGTTTTAATAGCAACTTACAGCGAATTTATGCTTGCTTGGAAGTACAGCATCAGCACATATCTTCCATTTGTCATTCGCAGAAATAGAGGCAAACACAACCTGTACTCTTGGAGTAGACTTGTCCAAGTAAGCAGCAATCTGGAATCCCAGCTTGCGGTCAGCTCTAACGGCACGGGCAATGATGGCAAAAGCAGGTGGAACTTTGTCTCCAAGTAGGTTAGCCTGAAATTATAACCGTGGTAATTTTTTAACCCAATCTTCGGGAGTCTATTCAGATGTCTATCTCATGTCATTTTACCTGTCTCCGCATGGCCTCCATGCTACCTGAACTGCTGCCATTTGACCTACCCTGTGAGGTCAAGTACTAAAAGAAATGAAGAAACATGAATATTTTTTTCCCTTCAAAAAATATAATAAATAATTAAAGACATTTTCCTCTTTGGGAATTACCTGATTCTTATGGAACTTCCTGAACCGATCATATAAGTTAATATTCTAGGAAGAAACATTAAATAAGAAAATGAACAGACAAACAAGATACGGATTGTGAAATACAAGTAAATATACTCCTTGCATTTAAAAGAGAAATTGAGCTAAGCTGAGGACAAGATTATTCCTACTTGTATTCTTATTCTTATTATTGTTGATTTTCATGCTCTTGTTTTCACTGTTGTGATTAGTATTAATATTAAACACATTTGGCTATTGTATAGCAAGGCTGCAGCCATTACAGATGAATATAACTTTTGAGTTCACTGAATACAATGCATGACCAGGTGGATCAAGTATTAGGTGCCCTATGTAACAACAGTGATATAATGTAGTCTTACTGTCACTCGAGCCCTGGAAGAATTCATGGAGCTGCTGCCACTCCTGCTGTTGCTGCCACTCCTGCTGCTGCTGCCACTTCTACTGCTGCTGCCACTTTTACTGCTGCTGGAACTCTTGCTGTTGCTGCCACTCTTGCTGCCACTCCTGCTGCCACTCTTGCTGCTGCTGCTACCACTCTTGCTGTTGCTCACAGAGGATGAGGAGCTGCTAGAGCTTGAGTTTCTATTCCTCAGACCACCCTCCAGAATTTTCCTCAGTTTCAAAAGGATGCTGCTTTCTTCAGGATTATCATCATTACCATCACTGATTTCTTTCCGGATCTTTTCAGCTGCCTTAGGTCCAACTTGTACCTCAAACTCCAGTCTTTCTAGTGCAGGACCATCACCTGAGGCACACACAACAGTATTTTAGTATTTTAATGTATTTTATGTTGCTATTTCATTTTAAAACATATTAATGTTAAATATTATTTGAACTTGGCTGTTCTCGAATCTTTAAATTCTATAATTACCTCTTGCCACTGAAATTCGAGCTGAATGTTGCCCAACAATCTTGTACAGAGGATTTGACCCCATATATCCAGCATTCTGGGAGGTAACCTCAATACATCCTTTGATGTTAACATAAGAACAAACACTACACAAGGACTTGTGAACTGAAGAATACCTGCTCTGTGCACCATCAGCAGGCACTGGAGGTGCCAGAGATACTACTTTCTCATTGGGGAGGTTCTCAATGTTTCTGGACACGGCAACAGTCTCCAAGCTGAGGAAACCACATTGAATGAACTTGCTTAGTTTTTTTGCTTTTTGGTCAATTTATCAGCTTTCTCAGGAATTCAAATTTGTTTGGAGGTAAAATTTTTAATCTTGTCTTTATCTTACCTGACATCAACAATATGATCTGGAACAGCAGCAGCAGGTAGAACCTCCAGCTTTATATTGCCTTTTTGAAGGTCAGCTCTTATAGAAAGTTTTCCTGGTACAACAGTGTGTAACTTTCCTCTGGCCATAATAGCAGCCTGAATCAAGGCAGTGTTCACTCCCATCACAGTAAATGTCTGGAGAGCAATGCTGAAAGCAGAAGAAGATGAAATGGTCTGTGTATTTTCTCTAGCACATACAGTAAGACCATTCAATTCAGGCTGTTAAGTAGCTTTTTGAAGGTATACCTTGGCCTGGCTTCAGCTTGCAACTGTATATCAGTCTTCATCAACTGATCAAGAGTGAGAGTCTCTGGATTCTCAGGTAAAGAAGGTGTTGTCTTTGCCTGAACTAAAATAATGACAGAAATAATATTTCTCAGACATATGATTTGATTTGTATGCTTAGCCCAAGTATGTTACTATTATGAATAAAACCATACCATTTAGAGAGGCAGCAGCAACAGCAGCAGTGTAATGAGAAAACTCTACTGGCACACCGAGAGAACTGGGCACAATGCGACGCATCTCAGCTGCCATGAGGGGCTTAGCATACTGGTAGGCAATGCCTTTCTGCAATGCTTTAACAGTCTCCTTCATCAGTTCACGAGCTTGACGTCCAGTAGCAATCTAAAGGTGACATGATTATTAAATGAAAGTGGACTTTTGTTCAGTGAATAGTTTTGCTATGTTTAGTTTTTTTTTTAAGTTTCTACTTTTTTGTTTCTAACTATTGCCTGTTGTTGAAGGTAAATCAAAAACATATATTATTTAAATATTTATTTGAATGAAGTATTGATGACATAGTTTAAAAACTAGGATAGTTGTTTGAAGTAAATGAATAATTGAAAAATACTTGTGCTGCTTGGTTAATGATTTTGTCCATGAAGTTTTTGTCAAAGTTGGCATAAGCAATTTCCTGTCCGAAAACTCTGACATAGATGGAAGCCAGTGGTTGTTTGGTTGACAAAGACCTCCAGTCCATCAGCTTGTGGTACAAACAGAAGAAGGGCATATATTACACATTATGTATATGTCAAGCCTAATATTAAATAAAGTATCAAGTATGAAATAAATGCCTTGATAAACGTAGCTTACAGCCTTAATGGTATGCTGAATTTTAGTGGCCCGATCAGCATTTTGATCTGCAGCAGAGGTTTTCAGCAGAGCTTCCTGGAGTCCTTCAGTTCTCAAGCCAACCTGGTTGAAAGAAATGAACAAAAAGCAGTGCCAAAAAAAGAAAATTATTAGCTTTTTGATTAGCATTCTATTAACTAATGAATTCAACACCACACTTGAAGAGGATATTTCTACCTCAATAACATCAGCAGCAGCTCCAGCCAGGTAGGCTCTTGCTTTAGTCACTATAGCTCTGGGCAAGATGGTGGAAGCATCATTGATCCAGTAAGCACTACCAGCAGCACCAACCATAAGAGGAGCTGTTTAAAAAACATACAAACTATTGTAGTGACAAAACTAACTTTTTCTCCTTAAATGTACAAATGTAATCATACAACATATTGAAACATACAGATGTAGATGTCAAAATGGGTGGCTCTGCTAAAATAATAGCTCAGTCTGTCCAGTTTGGGGCTCAGCATTCTAATGGCAACATTTGCTGCAGCAGCCCTGCAATAACAGAAACATGATCACTTGCGTTCTAGGTCTATAGTTGTGAAGTAACAGTGCTATAAAAAATTTTTCTCGCACATCAACAATATAAATATTTTCTTACACATGCATATAATCAGGGGCCATGCTTCTGGTCAGAGACTTGATGTGAGAATAAGCAAAACTGACAACATGCATGTTGGTCTCCCTCTCCAAAGCCCCTGCAAGAGTGGCCATAAGGGCTACTGATGGCTTGGTCTCAAACAGCACGATACAGGACACCATGCGCAGTTCAGGATGAAGTGACTTGTCCATGAAAAGTTGCAATGCTACTGGCTGAACCTGAAAAACGAAATCGATTGATTAATCTCCTGGAATAGGATCCTGTAGAAAGCTATAAGTCATCGCCTGTACTAAGAGTTCAGTCATCATCCATACTAACCAATTTTGGTTCCTTCTTGGCAATATTCCTAAGAGCCAGGATGGCATCAATCTGTACATTCATGGGAATGTTTGCAGCAGCACTTCCAAATCCAGGCAGGAGTTTCATGATGGTTTTAAGGCTGGCAGGGTGGCCAGCATTTCCCAGAGCCTTAAGAGCCAGTGTGATTTCCGGAGCATCAGTCTTGGAAATAGCTTGAGCCGCATTCTCATGGATAGGCTAATAATGACAGTTTAAGGCAAACATTAAGGCAAAAATAATATTTTTTTTACTAACTCATTATATACACCAGTAATATGAGCAAATTTCCAGCATTTGTACACTTATTTATACTTGTTCAAATGAAACCAAGAATTTTTAATCAACAAGCAAGAAAAGAAAAATACACATAGATGAATTTAAAAGGATAAACAGAAGCCTTACTCTCAAGAGATCAGGAGAACATGCAGGCTCTTCATCACAGTATCTGGCAACCATGGATCCATAGCCAAGCATGATCATATCACGCAGCACTGGAATATTCTTGACTTTGGGGTCCAAAGCCAGATTCTATTTGACAGAGGAAAAGGTTGAAATATTTTATTATAATCATACAAGTTTCTACTCAACTCTACATACAGTAAATGAAAGATTTTTACTAACAGAAGTGAGTTGGATGGAATCTTGATTAGCAGTGACCATGTGCAAAGCAACCAAAAGGGCCTGAGTGAGTTCAGGGACAGTAAGCTCATTAGCATGAAACTTCTCCTTGATGAATCTCAGAGCTGCTGTTGTACCCACAACTGGAAGTGCATCCAAAATCCATCGTCTGCCACAATAAAGACAGAAAAAATAAAAAACACACGTAAACTATACTTTAGTTACATGACTATATTAAATTATATTATTCATAATAATTTTAATTATACTTCACCTATGAGTAGGTTTGTTCTTGCATTGACCCCAGATGGCTTCAATATTTTCCCTGGTAGCTACACGCATGAGCTGCACAAGCTGGACAAATTTCAGTGGAGCATCCTTATGAACGGTGGCCGCATTATTTTCAACCAGATGCTGCAAGACCTCTGTAATCTGTGATGAAATAAAAAAGTGATTGATATCTTGATAATGAAACATTGTAAATTTTGTCAAGTAATGTCTATATTTTCTCCAAATAGATACAGAAAAATGAAAGAATGTGTTAAAATGTCATGATAATAATACTTGTGCCTGTGCATTATTGATCTTCAGAAGTTGAATTGGAGTTTGAAGAATCTCCGTAGCAAATTCATACTGCAGGGATCCACGGGCAGCGTATTCACCTGCTGCGGCAGCAGTTGGGGCATTCTGCACTTCCAGTAAATTCAACATTTGCCTAAAATTAATAATGAAAAAGAAAACATTTTATTTAAATTTCTATATTAAAACATTTCTTTTGAAATGCAATCAGCGACCATTGTGATATGGCAGAAATATAAGGGAGTAGATCATACTTGGCTTTCATTTGAGCTGCTCCAGTTTCTGTATTGAACAGTGAGAACTGATGGACCTCCTCAACTACGGCCTCAGAAACCAGGGCACCTTTTTCAGTGGGCTTCATGATGTAGCTGAATGTTGCCGTACCAGTCAGACTCCTAAGCCTCTGTGGTGAGAAAATAAATCATTGATTAAGTGTGATTCTTGCTTTAGAGCATGCACTTGCAAAGACAGAAGACATTGACAGCTTCAGAAATTACCTGCTGGCACTCAGCACATGTTTCCGTGTAAGATAACCCAATATCCTTAATGACTCTTTCATGGCAGTTGTTCAGGTCTTTGGACTTCCTCACAACAATCTGATGGGTCTTTTCATCCTCACTGATCATGTAGTGGGTCTTGCAGACTCCTTGAGGTCCCGCCTTTGAGAATTAAATAGGTTTAGCTAAGATATAAAGTCAAAACACAATTTTAATACCACTGGTAGTAAATATCACTCATCATTAGGTTCTTACCTCGTGGAGCTCATATACATTCTGTGTGTTCTTGAGGTTGAGCTGAAGGATGTTGAGGATACCTCTGTGCAGATTGAGGACAGTAGCAGAGACTCTAGCAGGGGCAAATATCTTACCAACAACACCATTAGCATACTCAAATTTGATAGGTGTTACAAGTTGAGCATTCAGTGCTGAGGTGAGCTTTGCAGCAGGAGTAAAAGTATCCTTGGGCCAGATGCCAGTGTACTCAAAGAGTTGAGGATCCTGGAGCTGTGGGTAGGAATGACAAAATTGCAACATTTACTTTGATTTACAAATTGTGTTTGACTACTATAGTAACATCATCCATGTAAGAAAAAATTAGTTTACCTTTAGGAGGAAGGTATTCTGGGCTACAGAACTGATGAGAACCTTGCTGCTGACCTTGACACCAGCTTTGACCAGACCTTCTTGAGGCAGTCCGCTCAAAAGAAAACCCTCATACTTGTATACAAAGGTCTTACCCGCAGCAAACTCTGGATCTGAGTAAATGTTACAGAATTTTTTCTTAATTGTCAAATATTTTCCTAATATTTCAATGCATTCTTGAAAAAAACACCACTTACCAAGATTAGTCTGGTGACTTGCTAAATGAAAACAGGGAAAAAGACATATTTTACTCTTAATTTCTTTTCTGCAATGCCTTATTCTGCAATAATTAATACTGCAGTTAGTTTTTACATTTATTTTTATTGTGAAATTTAAATAAAATAATGACTTACCCACAAGGGCCAGAGTCAAGGCAAGCACTACAGCTCTCATGGCTGGTGGTTTGTAATGAATCCACCAAAACCCTGCCTTTTTATTGTATGAAATGTGCTGATTAAGTATTAAGTAGATAATTAACTAGTTTTGATGTACTGTATAACATTACTGATTCAACAGCTTAAGCAAAGTAATCATTCTAGGTCAGGGTAACTTACCCTTCTATCATTTTAAGGCACAGCGAATGTCCACAAGTAAAGTTCATTAAAAAGAAAAGTTTTTAGACTCCTCTTTTGTTAAATATTATTACATATAAGTAATAATCAAATCCAAGTAACATAATTAATATTCAGTTCCAATGAATGCATGTTTTATTTGATCTTTTTAACACCGTATGAGTAATTCATCCTCTTAATTAGCTTATTTTTTTTAAGGAAAAAAAAAACTGAGTATCAAGAAGTAAATCTATGATTTTGATTACTTTAAGTACGTATATGAGGCAAATACTAATTTCTCATATACATAATTAATAAATTAATATTCACCTTTATAAATAAAATATTTATGAACTCAACATTTTTAAATGATTGTTAATAACTATTACTATTTTATCATACAGCAAAGTAATAAAACACAGCATGCAATATTGTTGACAAAAAAAAGACTAGACTAAAATGTGGTTTTAAAAATAATAATAATAATAAAACATCTATCTTTGTTTTTGTCAAGATAATTTTCATCACAATCGGCTGCTATACAGTTTTCATTTATGTTTAGCAAGAGCAGCAGTATTTCTCTTATTAGCAGGCGAAAGAGAAGAGACAATATTTGGGTCCATTTTCTTCATATTTAACCAGAAAGAAAAAGCCAATGCGTAGTAATATCAGAGGGGAAACAGTGTCGGCACACAATTTGCTTGGAAAAATGCCAGAAACCTGAAGAGACACATCACATAAAAACACATAAAAATCACCTTTCAAAAAAGTTACTGCCTCTTTGTGGTGAAAGTATAGTGGTAATTATGTTAAATATAGCCAGTACATTTTTTGGCTACTCTACACCCTAAAAAATACTGTGTTAAAAACAACCTAGTTTGGGTTCTTTTTAACCCAGCTGCTGAGTAAATATTGGACCAACTACATGCTGGGTTAATTTAACCCAGCAACATGGGTTATTTGTTTAAAACAGCAAGATGGGTAAAATATTTAATCCAAATGCTAGGTCATATTTAACTATAATGCTGGCTTAATTCAACCACATAAATCGGTCAAATGTTCTATCCAGATCTATTCTTCTCTACCCATTCTATTAACTGGAATGTTGGGTTAATTCTACCTCACAAATAGGTTATTATTATTTTGGTTTTACATGTCTACACTCTAAGAAATGCTGGGTTGTTTCTGTAAATACATTGTTGGGTTGTTCATGCTGGGTCAAAATTCTAGGTTATTTCGGGGGCCTTAAACACATTGTTGGGTTGAGTAATGCTGGTCAAATGAGATGTAGTGGGTCATTTACAAATGAACACCTGGTTGGGTTATTTTGACCCAACAACTGGTTTATTCTTTATTTCTCCAAACGGCAGCCTGCTTACTGTTTGTGTCACAAAGTGTAGTTTTAAGAGTTGTTTAAGCGAGAATGTATGTGTGTACAGCTCAAAACCTCTATTGGTTATTAAAGATGGCGTCTATTTAAAAAAGTGCCCCAACGATTTTGGAGATTTGAGCTCCAGGCAATATGGGTGCTCCGCGCTCATGTAGTCGCCCAACATAGCCTCACTTCGACAACTTCTGAAAACTACTGTGGCTGTGATGTCACTGCTGTGATTAAAACAGCGGATTAATTTCATTTTGAGTATTTCTAACAGGTATTCTTTGGTATAATACTGCTATGGTATAATATATCGCGGCTGTGAGAACCATCCAGTACACTGCGTTACATTTACACTATAGCCGGTGTCCTCAAACCCTCGAGTGTGCACTTCCAAGTCAAGTCTGTTCTTTGCGTTTTTGGAATTGAGCCACGGCATGAGGAACTTTCTGGATTCTTCACTTCGGAAGCGGGAGGCACGCCACTTAAAGCTGGCAGTATTTAATGGTAAGTTAATATTATTTTTTTACCTAAATTTTAAATGTTGTAGTTGTGGTAGGAGCAAGCTTATTTCCATGTCCTTTTTAGTATCACTTTGATATGGGAGTGAGGGGAGGTCATATTTTTATATTGTCGGCTATACTGTATTTTATGAGAAACGTGCGTTTGTAGCACACACAAATAATAATAATAAAACAATTATTTTATGTTGTCGGCTATACTGTATTTTATGAGAAACGTGCGTTTGTAGCACACACAAATAATAATATTAAAAAATTACTAATAAACTTCACTAAAGCTGTGTGGAATGTCTCTTGGCATATTTTATAATATTGTATAGTTGTAAGAAGAAGCAATTGGGATATATTTAATGACAGTATGATGTCTTAATATGTCTTCTGTTTCTGTCTGTTAAAAAAAAAAAAAAAAAAAAAAAACTGGTTGTGTTATTTTGACCCAGCAGTTGATTTATTTTTTGGAGAAATTTCTGGATTCTTCACTTCTGACTGGACCATGCTCAGAGCACTCAGTATTTTATGGTAAGTTAATGTGTATTTTTACTTATTTTTTTTAGTAAGTTGTGATAAGAGCAAGCACATGTTATTGTTAAAATGAAATGCTTTGATATGGTGGTGGTGAAGGGTTAATGTTTTTTCTTACTCTTTTTTATTATTAATGCATCATCGTAAAGTCATCGTTTAAAATGATCTTTTTCTTCATCCTTATATATTTATTATAAGTTAAATATTGTATTCATATAGGGTTTGTTGAGAATTTGAAAAGGGGGGAATGTTTTGTATTAAATCCGGTTGGAGCACTGTATCCTGTTATCCTTCACACATTAAATAGTGAGGTAAATTAGTCAGAAATTCATGTTCACATGAAAAAACATCTTTTAATAAATTCATGCGTAGTTGTACGTCCTTAACAAAAAAGCTTGACATAAATGTCAGTTATATTTCAACACTAAGTAATGGTGTGTTATCCACAGGTGGAGACCAACATGATGGGAGTGATATCTGCAAAATATGGAGATGACTGGAGCATTGTTCCATGGGGATTAGACAAGAGGGACCTGACAGACCTTTCCCATTGTTGGAATCAATGCTATTGAGACAAACTCTTGTTTTCTTTGGCGGCTGTTGATGCTTGTTGTAAAGGTTTTTTGTCTTTGATATTAAATACACAAAGCAGTGTCTTTCCACCTGTGAGTTTCTCCAGCATACTGAAGATCATATTGATGGACACGAGTACTCATCTGTTAAATTTTTGAGGACGACAGTTTTTTCACCACACATTTAATCAATAATATTTTTTAAAAGTTTTATTGTTTTTGTTTTAATGTCATTTTAAAGGAAATGAAATAGTAATAGTTAAATAACTAATAGTTAAAATATTAAGATGGGGAATGTTTGATGTTATGTGGGCATTATAAGATTTGTATTGAAAACGTCTATATAAAAAAGTGTTTAAACATTGTATTAAATACAAAAAAATGCAGATTTACAGGGGCCTCTTGTTTTTATTGTTTTACAGAGTATGTTATATTTATTTTATATTTAACAAATGGTCACCTTGGGAGTATATGGTTTTGTCTGACATTTTTGTCAAAATTGAGTTATTCACATTTCCTTATTCTGTGACAATCTATTTACATTATGTGAAGTTGTGTACATTTTGGGTCTTTTTTGAAAATAAAAAAAATCAAATGGAATGTGTCAATGTGGAAAGTGTTAATTTACCCACTGGTTGGGTCAAATAAAATAGCCCAGCACTTTAACATTTAACCCAACTAGAGTGTCAGTTTAACCCTCTGGTTGGGTCAGATGAACAACCCAGAATTCTGTGTTAAATGGTACAACCCAGCACTTGGGTCAAAACAGCCCAACACATGTTCTGTCCAATAGTGACCCAGCAGCTGGGTTATGGTTGGGTTGTTTTTTAACCCAGCAGGTTTTAGAGTGTATGGGTAAAACAGTTTAAACAGTTCAATTACTTTGCTATACTGGTCAATTGTAAAAAAAAAAAAAAAAAAAAACCTCCAAGTTTTGCAAACCATACATATATGCAATAAAGACCCAATTACATGTTCAAACCATAGAAAAAATATTTATTTTTCTAAAGCACAAGATCAGATAATACAAAACAAGTTCAACAGCAACACCGTTATGATACTATTACTCAGAAGCACTAATGCCTGAGAGCAGTGCTGGTCATTATCTCGCAACATCAGGATGTAGGATGTTGGCCTTGACACTTCAGCCTGCTGGAAATTTTCCATGGTGTTGGTTCCAACCTTAGAAAGAAAGAAATTAAAGAAAGTAAGTTTATGGAAAAATGGAGAGGGTTGGCTAGTATGCATATTTGTAAGAAGATTAGTGTTTTTATACCCCAGCTTTTTATAGTCTCAAGCACTGAGATTAATAAAGTTCTAATGTTAATGTGGTTGCTAAGGCTAGCAACCTAGCTAAACGCTAGTGTCATGCTGGCACTACAGTTACAGTTTAGCTTTCATTCATCACTTCACCACCTTCATACACCCTGCAAGCATTCTACAAAGAAAGCTATAAGCTCAGACATTTTTTGAAGTTTCTTTCATACACAGGTGGGGTTCTTTGGTTTGGCTAGCTAGCAGCCATTGTCAGGTAAACTAGCATGATATAGCACAGACCAGGTTGAAAGTTTGAGTGTAACGGTAACACAGTAACAGTAATACATGGTACATACAGTGAACAAATTCAGTCATAAGTGAGTGTACAGTCAACGTCTGCATACAGACCTTGTATTTAACGTACATTTCCTCTTAAATGCTCAAGGAGGAGGCACCCTCATCAGCAGCCCAAAAAAAAGACAAAGTTGACACAGCCACTGAATACCCTGGTGAACTTCGGGGGAGGGGCGGACTTGTCTGTGATGTTAGCTGTCACTATAGCTAACCCAACTTCAACCCAGCAAGCTGGGTTAAATAAAAAGTACCCAATTGACTGTAAATAACCCAACAGAGGCAACCCAGCGTTTGGGTAGTAAAAAATAACCCAGCATTTTTTTAGTGTGTAGCTACAGATGTGTGAAGACCAGTTTTCTAGTTTTGCCGTCGCACCTCACGGCGACGGTATGCAGTTGCTGGCTTTGACCACTGAGTGGCGCTATATAACTATAGACCGACGCGTCAGACCTTATTTCATTCTCTCAAGGATTAATGAGACGCAGCTCCTTTAGAGCTGCACATAGTAGCGGATAAAATCAAGTGTAAAATTGTACTTAAACGAATTCATAATAACAATACTAAAATTACAGTACAAATGTAGAATTAAATTTTATTAGTATCGAATTTAAGCAAAGTAAATGTTAACACAGTGAGCCTTTAGATTTTATCATGTGCAATTAGAAAGCCTACTCATGTACACTGTAAACCCTAATGCTCAAAGTAATTAAACACATTGAGTACTGTTTACCTAAATAATTGTTTGAGTACAATTATTTGTTTGAGTAATTGTTTGAGTACTGTTTACCTAAATAATTGAGTACGTAAGTAACACTAACTTAAGTAAAACTTCCACCAGTGTAATCCCTATAGAGCTCTCGTGGCGCAGGATGGGCTGCAATATATATATATATATTTTTTGTTCAACAAACTCAAAAATTTATATTTCCAATTTTATATAAACAGAACTATCATTAATTTAAAAAAAATTTAACTGATTACCTCAAATATTTGGCGTTTTGCCAACTTAATCGGGTTTACAGTGTAGGGTTTTGGGTCATCTTAAATGTTGTGTTCTTTAAATTTGTAGTAGATAATACCGAAATAAATTAAACTAAATTACTATAAAATTAAAACATTGTCAGGACGTGCTACTGTGTAAGCAGATGTCGTTGTCATTCAGCCCCGCTTGTGTTTTTGCAGTAGTATGGGAATGAAATGCAGTACGATGTTATGATCATAATTTACTTTAATAAATAATGACCCCCGTTGCGCTGTACCACCGCTGACAAAACCTTATAAAATACAATCACAGTACTAAATTATAGTAATACATGTAGCCGTTTCTTATTTGCATCAAATTTAAGCAAAGTAAATGTATACATTTCACGCGCCCAAATCAATATCGCTCCTCACTCATTCCGAAGCTCACTAGGTAGGCGGCCTAGGTGCACACTGCAGGTATGCGAAGAAGCGGGGTCGCCTAACTAGGCACAACTGGTGAGCTATCGGCGCTAATGATCCCGAGCTTCTCTCCGCGCTTTGAAATATAGCGGGAGTGTTTCTCGGGGTCTGTTGGGGGGAAACTGGACTTTAAAAAGCATCTCGCTGTGGAGTTTACTAAGGAGAGTGGCACGCGAGCGGGGTGATGTGACTTTAAAAAGGGGAATGCAGCCTTTGATCTCCGCGAGAGGACAGTGTGTGAACAAGCCTTATAAGACTCCACTTTTATTTAAGTGCACTCACAATGACTTTTTCGTTCTTTTTCGTTGAAACCCTTATGATTTTTTAAATTATGAAAGTAAACAGGGTGCACTAACTTGAGCGCGTCAGAAAATGAACCGAAACTCTGTGTATACTTGCCTCACAGACGTGAAAAATATATACTTATAAAAAGCGAAATGTCTGCTTATGTAAATTATAAATTTGTAAATTTTATGCATGTAGTGGTCTGCTTTCTGTGTGTTTTGGTGTGTGTGTGTGTGGGGGGGGGGGGTCAACTGAGAGGTGTCAATAGGTCTTACATATTCATGAAAAGTCGTGGATTAGAGGCTCTGCTGACAACAGTCAGTGTGGAAGAGATGGAAAGTTTCCTCACCATAACATGCCTTGTACTGTTTTTAATCACTCTATACACAACAAATGAAAATACAAATGGTCTATTTTGTTTTTTATTTTCATTTTGTATTCAATTTTTATATTTTATTTAAAAATAAATACCCAAGAAAATTGTGTATAGAGTGATTACAACAATACAATTCATGTTATGATAAGGAAAATCTCAAAGCAGGGTGGGTGGGTGGAACCATAGGGGAAGTGGTGAAGGGTTTGAGTTGGGATATATGGGATACCGGGTGGATCCGGAGCGCCGCAGGCAGCTGGAGCCGGTAGGTGACAGGGTTAATCCGGAGGGTGATGCGGTATGGACCGATGAATCTGGGGGAGAGCTTCCGTGATTCTGTTCGTAGGTGAAGGTTCTTGGTAGATAGCCATACCTTGTCACCTATCTGGAATAGTCGTCCCGGAGGGTTTCGATGGCGATGTTGGAGGATGTAACGGGTGTTGGAGCGTCGGATTGCGTTGTTTGCTTGGTTCCAGAGCCGTCGACACCGACGAACCAACTGTTGGGCCGACGGTACTTCAACCTCCGGTTCTTGGTGGTCGAACATCGGAGGTTGAAAGCCGTAGCATGCCTCAAATGGGCTTAGATTGGTGGCGGAGGAGATGTGGAGGTTATGCGATAATTCTGCCCAAATGAGGTAGCGGGCCCAGGAGCACTGGCGATCAGCGACAAAGCATCTCAAGTAGCGCTCCAGTTGTTGGTTGGTCCGTTCCGTCTGACCGTTAGTCTGTGGGTGGTATCCAGAAGACAGACTACAGGTGGAATTGATCAGATGGCAGAAGGCCTTCCAGAACCGGGAGGTGAACTGGGGCCCCCTGTCCGAGACGATATCCCTTGGGAACCCAAGCAGGCGGACTACGTGTTCTAATATCAGCTCGGCTGTGTTTTTGGCTGACGGGAGTGCAAGGAGGGCTACCAGGTGGACAGCTTTTGATAACCGGTCGACGATCGTGAGGATGGTGTTCCCTTCGGAGACCGGCAGGCCCATGATGAAGTCGACGGCAATGTGCGTCCAGGGCCGACGGGGAACTGGGAGTGGTTGAAGTTCTCCCGGGGATGGTTGGTTGCTCTTTGGCCCGGGCGCACACTGGGCACGCCTGGACAAACTCATCAATGTCCCTCTTCATGTTGGGCCACCAGAAGGCGCGTCGGATGAATTGTAGCGTGCGGTGCCTTCCGGGGTGACCTGAGAGGAGAGAGGAGTGCCCCCATTGAAGCACCTCTGGCTTGACGGTGTTGGGCACATAGAGTCGTCCAGGCGGCACGCCTGCCGGTTCGGTCTCCGCAGCCTGTGCCTGGCGAACCCTCGTCTCTATGTCCCAACGGAGTGGTGCGATGATCTTGGTAGGTGGTAGGACAGGCGCGGGGTCCGCCCGGCGGACTCCTTCCTTGTACTGTCGTGAGAGGGTGTCAGCTTTGATGTTCTTGGACCCCGGGCGATATGACAGGTGGAAATTGTAGTCCTCAAAAAACAGAGTCCATCGCGCCTGTCTGAGGTTCAACTGTTTCAGCGACCGGATGGTGATGAGGTTCTGGTGATCAGTCCAGACAATGAATGGCTCTCTGGTGCCCTGGAGCCAGTGACGCCATTTCTCCAAGGCCGAGGAAGAAGGCCGTATGGTACCTTGGCGCAGTCCGCTGGAAACATATTCCTCCATCGCCTGCGTCTCGGTGGCAGATAAAGAGTAGAGGTTGCCGCGGGGTGGCATGGAGCCTGGCTGAAGGTCGATGGCAAGGTCGTAGGGGCGATGAGGAGGTAGGTGGGTTGCCCGTCTTTTACAAAACACCTCAGCCAGGTCTCGGTAGGTGCTCGGGATGGCGTCGGTGTCGACCTCGGGGGCCTCGGACTCCCTAGAACACGCCAGCCCGGGCCCGTAGGCAGAGTTCAGAGCAAGTCGGCCCCCATTGTAGGATCCGACTTTGTGTCCAGGATATGACCGGGTCTGTTGTTCAGTTGTGGATGCTGTTGTTTTGCATAGGTGAGGACAAAAGTGGGGAAAAAGATAGACATGGCTATGAAAGTTTAGCTTGCTAGCTCTGGTATAGAGCAGTACCAATAGAATAGTATCAATCATTTGACCGCATCTCAAGGAAGGTAAATTGCTTGCTCAACTTGATTTTTAAAAATGTATTTATTCTGTGTCTTCAAATGCTACAAATGTTTTAAATACCTTTTGAAAGAAGTTTGGCCAACAATACTATATTAATTCATTTAACATTTATCTAGTTGGAGTTTTGTGAAGTGTGGTAACAGTGAGTTGGCAAGACTCAATTATGAATAATTTCTCACATTTTTTTTCTTTTATGCAGTGTGCTTCCATAATTATTAGACAGATATATAGTATTTTCTTCAGTTGTTTTAAGATAAACACAAGATGAGCATTACCAAGAACATCTTTAAGTGACTAATTCAGGTAAATAATTAAATATTTTTTCACAATAGTATTGTAACAGCAAGGCCAATAGTTTAGGCCAAAGGTCACCAACCGTAGAGCCATTTGGACCTGTTTCCCAAAGAAAAGAAAATGCCAGGAATCACAAAACCCTTTTGACATCTAAAACTAAGAACATATATATATATATTTATTTATAAAAATATATATTTTTATTTATAAAAATATATATATATATTTTTTTTTTCCTTCAATTTATTTATTATTTATTTATTTATTTTTTACCTTTATGCTATGTATAAAACATGTGTTGCATTTATGAAATCAAGGAACTGCTACAGAGAAAACAAAAGTTTATTCGTGCATGCAACAAAACCATTGAAAAAAAAAGACACTGCATAAAAGGTTACTTTCAAATAAAATGCTCAATTTGGGTATATACTGTATATCCTCGTATTTATGAAATAATAAGCCAAACTTAAACTACCCATTTTGTGTTAGATCACCTTTTAGTTCCATATCTGGATACATTTCCTCAAAACCCCTTGCAATGGATTAAAATGTATGTTTTTCATTAATAAGGATGTTTACAGTATATCATTGGTTAGTTTTCAGCTACCTCAGGTCAGTTTGAAATGGTCTTAAATGGGCAAATGTTAAACAGTATTAGAAAGTTGAATAAACTTTTAATGTTACAAGATCACCATAATCTTTAAATTTAGAATTACATAAAAAAACTAACAAACCAAAATAAAATAAATCTCAACTAAATACTCATTATTTATTTTCTAAAGCCACAGAGGGTCGCAGCAGAGGGATGAAAGAGCCGCATCCAGAGCCGTGGGATGCCGATCCCTGGGTTAGGCATTGCCACTTTTTAAAGTCATTTTAAAACGTGAAGTCAATTAATAAGCTGGTGTTCTGTTTTTTTTTTCTTCACTTGTACATGTCCACTACATTCAGAGTAGTTGTGTTAGTAGTAGTTGTGTAATTGTGCTCATGTTGATACATGTGACTGCTTGAAATTGTAATGTTCTTTTTGTCTTGATTTATTTATCTGTAATTTTCTTTTTTAGTTGACAACAGTGGACAATTCCTTTGACCTCATATATTTGTTTTTGTTTTTTTCTCCAACATGCGCTGAGTGCTGTGGCACATGAGGTGAAAAACCTATGCTCGCTGATTTTGCTCATGGAATGTAAGATTGATGTATCACACAAATACTTGTTTGATATTTAGGGAGCATTGGGGACAACTGCAAGCACTGAGTTTACTCTGATCGAGAATGTTTGTCTTAGGCCTGAAAAATTCTACCCAATGATTATCTTAATTATAATTACAGTATTTAAAGAAACACCTTTTACTAAACTTTTTATATATGTAAAAATACACCAAACTGAAAATACATTTTGCCTTTTGGATGCTCTTTATTACATTAAATTAATTTACACAATTGTAACCAAATAAATCAATTTTTTCGATTGTCATTTATCCAGTTCTGAATAATGACCCGAATATCCATGTTCTTGAGAGCTGGAATGGTTCCATCCTTTTCAATGGGAAGGGCATCAGAAAGTAACAGATCTTGCTTTGACAATGTCATCTGGAAAGACATACAACATAAAAAAAGGTAAATATTTATCTATACATATAACCCATTCAAATACTTAATAATCCTTCTCACCTCTGGAATCCTCAGGAGAATGTTGAGAGACTTTTGAGTGGGTAGAGAAACAATAAGGCAGATCTCTTTCTCCTTATTGTTGGCTCTTTGAGCATCAACTCCAGCCAGAGGAGCTACCACTGAGATGTACTCCCTTATTCTTGTGGATGAAATGGAGAAAGACAGAGAGAGAGAGGGAAAGAGAAAGGAAGAGTGAGATAAAATTACTTTTGACAGAATGCATTAGACGTGCTACTTTTATTTTATTTTTGACACAGTACCTCTTAAAAGAGGGCAAAGCAATGGTTAGGATTCCTGGTACTCTGTCCCACTCAATTTCGAAACGAGCAGCAGGATGTGACTCATGCAGGCCAGTTTCAGCCTTAACAGTTACAGAATAGTCCTGGCACTGCTCACCAATAGCAAACCTGGCCTAAAAGAAGAGTCCATGCTCAGTTCCCCCATTTGATTATATATAAAGAAAGAGCTTCAACATTCCTCTTTAGGAGTTTTAATAGCAACTTACAGCAAATTTATGCTTGCTTGGAAGTACAGCATCAGCACATATCTTCCATTTGTCATTCGCAGAAATAGAGGCAAACACAACCTGTACTCTTGGAGTAGACTTGTCCAAGTAAGCAGCAATCTGGAATCCTAGCTTGCGGTCAGCTCTAACGGCACGGGCAATGATGGCAAAAGCAGGTGGAACTTTGTCTCCAAGTAGGTTAGCCTGAAATTATAACTGTGGTAATTTTTTTACTCAATTTTTGGTAGTCTATTCAGATGTCTATCTCATGTCATTTTACCTGTCTCCGCATGGCCTCCATGCTACCTGAACTGCTGCCATTTGACCTACCCTGTGAGGTCAAGTACTAAAAGAAATGAAGAAACATGAATATTTTTTTTCCTTCAAAAATATAATAAATAATTAAAGACATTTTCCTCTTTGGGAATTACCTGATTCTTATGGAACTTCCTGAACCGATCATATAAGTTAATATTCTAGGAAGAAACATTAAATAAGAAAATGAACAGACAAACAAGATACAGATTGTGAAATACAAGTAAATATACTCCTTGCATTTAAAAGAGAAATTGAGCTAAGCTGAGGACAAGATTATTCTTACTTGTATTCTTATTATTGTTGATTTTCATGCTCTTGTTTTCACTGTTGTGATTAGTATTGATATTAAACACATTTGGCTATTGCATAGCAAGGCTGCAGCCAATGTAACAACAGTGATATAATGTAGTCTTACTGTCACTCGAGCCCTTGAAGAATTCATGGAGCTGCTGCCACTCCTGCTGCTGCTGCCACTCCTGCTGCTGCTGCCACTTCTACTGCTGCTGCCACTTTTACTGCTGCTGGAACTCTTGCTGCTGCTGCCACTCTTGCTGCTCTTGCTGCCACTCTTGCTGCCACTCTTGCTGCTCTTGCTGCCACTCTTGCTGTTGCTTACAGAGGATGAGGAGCTGCTAGAGCTTGAGTTTCTATTCCTCAGACCACCCTCCAGAATTTTCCTCAGTTTCAAAAGGATGCTGCTTTCTTCAGGATTATCATCATTACCATCACTGATTTCTTTCCGGATCTTTTCAGCTGCCTTAGGTCCAACTTGTATCTCAAACTCCAGTCTTTCTAGTGCAGGACCATCACCTGAGGCAAACACAACAGTATTTTAGTATTTTAATGTATTTTATGTTGCTATTTCATTTTAAAACATATTAATGTTAAATAATATTTGAACTTGGCTGTTGTCGAATCTTTAAATTCTATAATTACCTCTTGCCACTGAAATTCGAGCTGAATGTTGCCCAACAATCTTGTACAGAGGATTTGACCCCATATATCCAGCATTCTGGGAGTTAACCTCAATACATCCTTTGATGTTAACATAAGAACAAACACTACACAAGGACTTGTGAACTGAAGACCTGCTCTGTGCACCATCAGCAGGCACTGGAGGTGCCAGAGATACTACTTTCTCATTGGGGAGGTTCTCAATGTTTCTGGACACGGCAACAGTCTCCAAGCTGAGGAAAACACATTGAATGAACTTGCTTAGTTTTTTTCCTTTTTGGTCAATTTATCAGCTTTCTCAGGAATTCAAATTTTTTTGGAGATAAAATTTTTAATCTTGTCTTTATCTTACCTGACATCAACAATATGATCTGGAACAGCAGCAGAAGGTAGAACCTCCAGCTTTATATTGCCTTTTTGAAGGTCAGCTCTTATAGAAAGTTTTCCTGGTACAACAGTGTGTAACTTTCCTCTGGCCATAACAGCAGCCTGAATCAAGGCAGTGTTCACTCCCATCACAGTAAATGTCTGGAGAGCAATGCTGAAAGCAGAAGAATGGATGAAATGGTCTGTGTATTTTCTCTAGCACATACAGTAAGACCATTCAATTCAGGCTGTTAAGTAGCTTTTTGAAGGTATACCTTGGCCTGGCTTCAGCTTGCAACTGTATATCAGTCTTCATCAACTGATCAAGAGTGAGAGTCTCTGGATTCTCAGGTAAAGAAGGTGTTGTCTTTGCCTGAACTAAAATAATGACAGAAATAATATTTCTCAGACATATGATTTGATTTGTATGCTTAGCCCAAGTATGTTACTATTATGAATAAAACCATACCATTTAGAGATGCAGCAGCAACAGCAGCAGTGTAATGAGAAAACTCTACTGGCACACCGAGAGAACTGGGCACAATGCGACGCATCTCAGCTGCCATGAGGGGCTTAGCATACTGGTAGGCAATGCCTTTCTGCAATGCTTTAACAGTCTCCTTCATCAGTTCACGAGCTTGACGTCCAGTAGCAATCTAAAGATGACATGATTATTAAATGAAAGTGGACTTTTGTTCAGTGAATAGTTTTGCTATGTTTAGTTTTTTTTTTTTTTAAGTTTCTACTTTTTTGTTTCTAACTATTGCCTGTTGTTGAAGGTAAATCAAAAACATATATTATTTAAATATTTATTTGAATGAAGTATTGATGACGCATATTAGTATTTAAAGTTTAAAAACTAGGATAGTTGTTTGAAGTAAATGGATAATTGAAAAATACTTGTGCTGCTTGGTTAATGATTTTGTCCATGAAGTTTTTGTCAAAGTTGGCATAAGCAATTTCCTGTCCGAAAACTCTGACATAGATGGAAGCCAGTGGTTGTTTGGTTGACAAAGACCTCCAGTCCATCAGCTTGTGGTACAAACAGAAGAAGGGCATATATTACACATTATGTATATATCAAGCCTAATATTGAAAGTTTAAAATAAATGCCCTGATAAACGTAGCTTACAGCCTTAATGGTACTCTGAATTTTAGTGGCCCGATCAGCATTTTGATCTGCAGCAGAGGTTTTCAGCAGAGCTTCCTGGAGTCCTTCAGTTCTCAAGCCAACCTGGTTGAAAGAAATGAACAAAAAGCAGTGCCAAAAA
This sequence comes from Clarias fuscus, assembly GCA_030347435.1. Taxonomy (NCBI): domain Eukaryota; kingdom Metazoa; phylum Chordata; class Actinopteri; order Siluriformes; family Clariidae; genus Clarias; species Clarias fuscus. Next base: position 20,827,968 of record CM059219.1, read on the forward strand.
AAGAAAATTATTAGCTTTTTGATTAGCATTCTATTAACTAATGAATTCAACACCACACTTGAAGAGGATATTTCTACCTCAATAACATCAGCAGCAGCTCCAGCCAGGTAGGCTCTTGCTTTAGTCACTATAGCTCTGGGCAAGATGGTGGAAGCATCATTGATCCAGTAAGCACTACCAGCAGCACCAACCATAAGAGGAGCTGTTTAAAAAACATACAAACTATTGTAGTGACAAAACTAACTTTTTCTCCTTAAATGTACAAATGTAATCATACAACATATTGAAACATACAGATGTAGATGTCAAAATGGGTGGCTCTGCTAAAATAATAGCTCAGTCTGTCCAGTTTGGGGCTCAGCATTCTAATGGCAACATTTGCTGCAGCAGCCCTGCAATAACAGAAACATGAACACTTGCGTTCTAGGTCTATAGTTGTGAAGTAACAGTGCTATAAAAAAATTTTCTCGCACATCAACAATATAAATATTTTCTTACACATGCATATAATCAGGGGCCATGCTTCTGGTCAGAGACTTGATGTGAGAATAAGCAAAACTGACAACATGCATGTTGGTCTCCCTCTCCAAAGCCCCTGCAAGAGTGGCCATAAGGGCTACTGATGGCTTGGTCTCAAACAGCACAATACAGGACACCATGCGCAGTTCAGGATGAAGTGACTTGTCCATGAAAAGTTGCAATGCTACTGGCTGAACCTGAAAAAAGAAATCGAATGATTAATCTCCTGGAATAGGATCCTGTAGAAAGCTATAAGTCATCGCCTGTACTAAGAGTTCAGTCATCATCCATACTAACCAATTTTGGTTCCTTCTTGGCAATATTCCTAAGAGCCAGGATGGCATCAATCTGTACATTCATGGGAATGTTTGCAGCAGCACTTCCAAATCCAGGCAGGAGTTTCATGATGGTTTTAAGGCTGGCAGGGTGGCCAGCATTGCCCAGAGCCTTAAGAGCCAGTGTGATTTCCGGAGCATCAGTCTTGGAAATAGCTTGAGCCGCATTCTCATGGATAGGCTAATAATGACAGTTTAAGGCAAAAAAAAAATAGATTTTTTACTAACTCATTATATACACCAGTAATATGAGCAAATTTCCAGCATTTGTACACTTATTTATACTTGTTCAAATGAAACCAAAAATCTTTAATCAACAAGCAAGAAAAGAAAAATACACATAGATGAATTTAAAAGGATAAACAGAAGCCTTACTCTCAAGAGATCAGGAGAACATGCAGGCTCTTCATCACAGTATCTGGCAACCATGGATCCATAGCCAAGCATGATCATATCACGCAGCACTGGAATATTCTTGACTTTGGGGTCCAAAGCCAGATTCTATTTGACAGAGGAAAAGGTTGAAATATTTTATTATAATCATACAAGTTTCTACTCAACTCTACATACAGTAAGTGAAAGATTTTTACTAACAGAAGTGAGTTGGATGGAATCTTGATTAGCAGTGACCATGTGCAAAGCAACCAAAAGGGCTTGAGTGAGTTCAGGGACAGTAAGCTCATTAGCATGAAACTTCTCCTTGATGAATCTCAGAGCTGCTGTTGTACCCACAACTGGAAGTGCATCCAAAATCCATCGTCTGCCACAATAAAGACAAAAAAAAAAAAAAAAAAACACATATAAACTAAACTTCAATGATTATATTAAATTATATTATTCATAATAATTTTAAATATACTTCACCTATGAGTAGGTTTGTTCTTGTATTGACCCCAGATGGCTTCAATATTTTCCCTGGTAGCTACACGCATGAGCTGCACAAGCTGGACAAATTTCAGTGGAGCATCCTTATGAACAGTGGCCGCATTATTTTCAACCAGATGCTGCAAGACCTCTGTAATCTGTGATGAAATAAAAAAGTGATTGATATCTTGATAATGAAACAAATTTGGTCAAGTAATGTCAATATTTTCTCCAAATAGATACATAAAAATGAAAGAATGTGTTAAAATGTCATGATAATAATACTTGTGCCTGTGCATTATTGATCTTCAGAAGTTGAATTGGAGTTTGAAGAATCTCCGTAGCAAATTCATACTGCAGGGATCCACGGGCAGCGTATTCACCTGCTGCGGCAGCAGTTGGGGCATTCTGCACTTCCAGTAAATTCAACATTTGCCTAAAATTAATAATGAAAAAGAAAACATTTTATTTAAATTTCTATATTAAAACATTTCTTTTGAAATGCAATCAGCGACCATTGTGATATGGCAGAAATATAAGGGAGTAGATCATACTTGGCTTTCATTTGAGCTGCTCCAGTTTCTGTATTGAACAGTGAGAACTGATGGACCTCCTCAACTACGGCCTCAGAAACCAGGGCACCTTTTTCAGTGGGCTTCATGATGTAGCTGAATGTTGCCGTACCAGTCAGACTCCTAAGCCTCTGTGGTGAGAAAATAAATCATTGATTAAGTGTGATTCTTGCTTTAGAGAATGCACTTGCAAAGACAGAAGACATTGACAGCTTCAGAAATTACCTGCTGGCACTCAGCACATGTTTCCGTGTAAGATAACCCAATATCCTTAATGACTCTTTCATGGCAATTGTTCAGGTCTTTGGACTTCCTCACAACAATCTGATGGGTCTTTTCATCCTCACTGATCATGTAGTGGGTCTTGCAGACTCCTTGAGGTCCAGCCTTTGAGAATTAAATAGGTTTAGCTAAGATATAAAGTCAAAATACAATTTTAATACCACTGGTAGTAAATATCACTCATCATTAGGTTCTTACCTCGTGCAGCTCATATACATTCTGTGTGTTCTTGAGGTTGAGCTGAAGGATGTTGAGGATACCTCTGTGCAGATTGAGGACAGTAGCAGAGACTCTAGCAGGGGCAAATATCTTACCAACAACACCATTAGCATACTCAAATTTGATAGGTGTTACAAGTTGAGCATTCAGTGCTGAGGTGAGCTTTGCAGCAGGAGTAAAAGTATCCTTGGGCCAGATGCCAGTGTACTCAAAGAGTTGAGGATCCTGGAGCTGTGGGTAGGAATGACAAAATTGCAACATTTACTTTGATTTACAAATTGTGTTTGACTACTATAGTAACATCATCCATGTAAGAAAAAATTAGTTTACCTTTAGGAGGAAGGTATTCTGGGCTACAGAACTGATGAGAACCTTGCTGCTGACCTTGACACCAGCTTTGACCAGACCTTCTTGAGGCAGTCCGCTCAAAAGAAAACCCTCATACTTGTATACAAAGGTCTTACCCGCAGCAAACTCTGGATCTGAGTAAATGTTACAGTAAATTTTTCTTAAAAATTGGCAAATATTTTCCTAATATTTCAATGCATTCTTGAAAAAACACCACTTACCAAGATTAGTCTGGTGACTTGCTAAATGAAAACAGGGAAAAAGACATTTTACTCTTAATTTCTATTCTACAATGACTTATTCTGCAATGATTAATACTGCAGTTAGTTTTTACATTTATTTTTATTATGAAATTTAAATATATAAAATAATGACTTACCCACAAGGGCCAGAGTCAAGGCAAGCACTACAGCTCTCATGGCTGGTGGTTTGTAATGAATCCACCAAAACCCTGCCTTTTTATTGTATGAAATGTGCTGATTAAGTGTTCAGTAGATTATTAACTAGATTTAATGTACTGTATAACATTTCTGATTCGATAGCTTAAACAAAGTAATCAGGTCAGGGTAACTTACCCTTCTATCATTTTAAGGTACAGCCAATGTCCACAAGTAAAGTTCAATAAAAAAAAAGAGAGAAAGTTTTTTAACTCTTCTTTTGTTAAATATTATTAAATATAAATAATAATTAAATCATTAAAATAATTTTTAAAAAGTAACATAATTAATACTCAGTTCCAATGAATGCATGTTTTATTTAATCTTTTTATCACTATAAAAGTAATTCATCACTTTAATCACCTTATTTATTTACATTTTTAATAAAAAAATGAGTATTTTGATTACTTTAAGTATGTACAGTATATGAGGCAAATACTAATTTCTCATATACATAATTAATAAATTAACATTCACCTTTATAAATAAAATATTTATAAACTCAATATTTTTCAACATTTTAAATGATTGTTAATGACTATTTTATTATACAGCAAAGTAATGCATGCTGAGTACACAGTTAAATACCATATTGATAATCTGCTAAATTAAGAATTCATATTACAAAAAGAATAGTGGAGTAGTGTGACCTGAACCTCATAAATGGAATAGTGTGACCTGAACCTCATCACTGACCTGTTTATTCAAACATTTATATAGTTACCTAATCATACAGATAATGAAAAGATAAGAAATGATTTGTTAGCATTTCAGGAAGACATGCTTCATGTAGACATGTAGTATGAATCTTAACCATAATGGCAGATATTGTCAAAATGGTAACACTCATGAATATAAAGAGTTCTTTAACAGTGACTGTTGAGGTCATTGGCCACCAATGACCTCAGTGTATAAAATAAAATAAAATAAAATGAATGTGTCAAAAGATAGACTGGGGGTTGTGAGGAGATCTAAATGTTTTGGTGGCAGCTTAATAGTAGATTACTGCTGTATTTTAACTACTATGAAAGGAAAAATAAACGAATACTTCTTATCACAGTCTCTATTTTACAGTCACAAGAAAAGTCTGAAACTTTTGGAATTTCATAGTTTTCTTCATTAACTTTTCATAATATCTGATCTTCATCTAAGTCAAGAGTATTGACAAATATATTGTGCCTAAAATAATAACAAAAAGGATCTTTAATTTCTTTATTGAGAACTATCAAAAAGCCCTAAGTGCTAGTGGTGTAAGTATGTGAAGCCTTGGGCTAATGAAATTAAAAAAAGCTAATTGGAATCAGGTGTTAGCATACCTGGAGTCTTGTTAATAAAACAGTTTGCTCAGTTTGCTCAGCACATGAATAATACGCTAATGAGAGCCATGAAGGAGCTTTCAGAGGATCTATGATCAAGAATGGATTTAGATTAAGCTGAAAAGGGCTACAAAGTTAGGCAAATGGAGATACTTTCAACTGTGGCTACTCACCCAGTCAAAATGACCCCAACAGCACAACAAAGACCCAAACATATGTGTTCATGAGTCTACAGTATGTAAAACACTGAGCAAGTAGAGTGTACATGGCAGGACACCAAAAAGGAAGCCTTTGCTTACTAAAAGGGACATTGAGGCATGCATAAAATTTGTTAAAGAGCAGAGTGACACTCCAGCGGTATTGGGAAAATGTTTTGTGCACTCACGAAACTAAGAGACTTACCTGTTTGGACAGAGTACAAAGCACAATATTTTATGTAAAAAGGACATGGCATTGAAAACAGCATCCTAACCATAAAGTATGGTGAAGGGAAAAAAAATTATTTGGACCCAAAAGCTCACAACAGAATGGCTTCAGAAAAACAAAATCCAGAAAATTTTGGAATGGCCAAGTCTGTCACGTTTTCGGGGGTGTTGTGCGGCATAGACGCAGGGGATCCAGGTTTTAACGGAAACGATGTTTATTTAAAACACAAAACAGGCAGGGAAACTCAAACAAAACAAATAGACTTTAAATGAAACGGAAACTAAAACACGTATAGACGGAGAAACGAAAGACACTAAGAAACATGCTGACATGACTAAGGTAAATGAACAGTTGCAAGACAAGAAACTAACTGAAACTAACCTATTTATAATAAAACTAATAACCAACTCGGTTCAGGTGAGCGCCCCCTGGTCACCTGACCGAGTTGCCCCATGGGAACTGAAGGCTAAACAAAGGAACTACAAACGAAATTACAGGGCGCTTTGGCGCCCTCTAGGGGTTATCCCTGACATAACCCCCCCTCAAAGGGCGCAACTCCGGGGCGCCACAGGAGGTCCAGGGCATCCCCCCCAGGGTCCAATGTCCGCCCCTCTCACCCATAGGCTGGCACCTATGTCCTGTGGGCCAGGTGGCTTCATGCCCCCGTTGAAGCAGGGCGGCGGAGACGGAGGAAGCTCGCCGTCCTCTTTGACGCTGGGCGGTGAAGGCAGTGGGTGCTCGCCGTCCTCGGTGACGCAGGGCGGCAGAGGATGAGGAGGCTCGCTGTCCTCGGCGGCGCATGACAGCGGCGGCGGAGAAAGAGGATGGAGCTCGTGCTCCTCGGCGGCGCATGAAGGCGGCGGCGGAGGAAGAGGATGGAGCTCGTGCTCCTCGGCGGCGCATGAAGGCGGCGGCGGAGGAAGAGGATGGAGCTCGTGCTCCTCGGCGGCGCATGAAGGCGGCGGCGGAGGAAGAGGATGGAGCTCGTGCTCCTCGGCGGCGCATGAAGGCGGCGGCGGAGGAAGAGGATGGAGCTCGTGCTCCTCGGCGGCGCATGAAGGCGGCGGCGGAGGAAGAGGATGGAGCTCGTGCTCCTCGGCGGCGCATGAAGGCGGCGGCGGAGGAAAAGGAAGCTCGCTGTCCTCAACGGCGTACGAAGGCGGCGGCGGAGGAAGAGGATGGAGCTCGTGCTCCTCGGCGGCGCATGAAGGCGGCGGCGGAGGAAGAGGATGGAGCTCGTGCTCCTCGGCGGCGCATGAAGGCGGCGGCGGAGGAAGAGGATGGAGCTCGTGCTCCTCGGCGGCGCATGAAGGCGGCGGCGGAGGAAGAGGATGGAGCTCGTGCTCCTCGGCGGCGCATGAAGGCGGCGGCGGAGGAAAAGGAAGCTCGCTGTCCTCAACGGCGTACGAAGGCGGCGGCGGAGGAAGAGGACGCTCGAAGTCCTCAGCGGCGCATGAAGGCGGCGGCGGAGGAAGAGGAAGGAGCTCGTGCTCCTCGGCGGCGCATGAAGGCGGCGGCGGAGGAAGAGGATGGAGCTCGTGCTCCTCGGCGGCGCATGAAGGCGGCGGCGGAGGAAAAGGAAGCTCGCTGTCCTCAACGGCGTACGAAGGCGGCGGCGGAGGAAGAGGATGGAGCTCGCTGTCCTCGACGGCGCATGAAGGCGGCGGCGGGGGAAGAGGAAGCTCGTTATCCTCAGCGGCGCTGTGCAGCGACGGAAGCTCGCCATCCTCGGCAGCACTGTGCAGCGACGGAAGCTCGCCGTCCTCGAAGGCACTGTGCAGCGACGGAAGCTCGCCGTCCTCGAAGGCACAGTGCAGCGACGGAAGCTCGCCGTCCTCGAAGGCACAGTGCAGCGACGGTAGCTCGCCGTCCTCGAAGGCACAGTGCAGCGACGGAAGCTCGCCGTCCTCGAAGGCACAGTGCAGCGACGGAAGCTCGCCGTCCTCGAAGGCACTGTGCATTGACGGAAGCTCGCCGTCCTCGAAGGCACAGTGCAGCGACGGTAGCTCGCCCTCCTCTTCGCCGCATTGCAGCGGCAGCAGCTCGCTGTGCTCAGCGGCGCGGTGCAGCTGTGCTAGCAGCCCTTGGAGCCTGGCCACCTGCTCCCGCAGGTCACGAATGCGCTCTTCGTTTCTCAGAGCGCATCGCCGAAAGCTGCTCCAATAACTCTGGGAGGCTGCTCCCAGCTGCACGTCCCGCTCACACTCCGCTCTTTTGCCGTTACGCCGTTTGGTTCCCCGGCTACCTTCCACGCCGGCTGCCCAAACTCCAAACATCGTTGCCCCCCCCAAAAAGAATCTCCCCGGGGAAGGGCTCCTCTGCTATGCCTCTTTTTAGGTCTTGCAATCTGTCACGTTCCGGGGTGTTGTGCGGCATAGACGCAGGGGATCCAGGTTTTAACGGAAACGATGTTTATTTAAAACACAAAAC
>CM059219.1:20840715-20868564 GCA_030347435.1 Clarias fuscus
GTATGGCACCACAAGCTTCCATAGTTCTGAGACACCCCCTCTGTGGGAAATACGGAATACAACCTGGCAGCATGCCCGGATGAAACCAAAGAGCTTGTTTCCAAGAGAGGCGCTTTTTCTTCAGTAGTATGGAAATTGTTCAGGTCCACAACTTTAGACATTGAACAAGAAAAAGTCCACTGTAAAATTTGTCTAAAGCTTGTGGCAAGTAATGGAAGCAGCATGACTAATTTACTCCAGCACCACAAACAGAGCCACACTGTTGAATCGAAGTCAGGTTTGCTGCTGCGAGCTAAAAGTACTGATGTTGAGGTGTGTTATAGCGCTAAAGACATTATGCCCATATGCACAGTTAAAAAGCCTGGATTTATTCATATGCTCAAAGTAATCGATCCCTGATATGAGCTTCCTAGCCGAAAGTATTTTTCGGAAACATGAAGAGCAGCACGAGGCAAACTTTCCAAGGCAAAGTAGTGCCTCTCTATTCCTAAAGAGACCCAGGAGGGTCTTTAGTGTGGGTAGGGGCATTGTAACATGCCACAAGCACATCTCAAGCCTGATGCAGTGGACAGGCTTGTGTTTCATGCTAAAAACATGTACAATGCTGTCAGCCACCTGTTTGCTTTTATTTAGCATGTAAGTTGCATGTAGTTTACAAAATTGTTTAAGTGATTATCTATAAGTAATTTAGGTCTTCAACTTGAAAACTTAGTAGTGAAAGTAAGTTTGCACTTTTAGTCCAACTAAGCAGTTAATGTTTGCTTATATTGTTTTGCTTAAATAAAAAAAAAAAAAATCTTTACCCTCTAGTGTTTTATTAATTTTTATTAATTTTAAGAGAAATTATCATTTTGAAATATAAAATTGAATTTTGTCTTTAAAAAATCTGAGAAGTTTGCTGAAGCCAAAGCTCGCAAGGTCAGAATTTGGTATCTGAATCCACACTATTCACCCAAGCCATGCAGACAATAAGACTAATTACTTAGAATATTTTAAAATTAACATTATGTTCATATTCCTGATCCAACACCATAAGATTCATGTTTTCCTGCCCACTAAAGCTCATTTAATGAGGGAAGAATAAGCTATTCTAAAAATAGTAAATAATATCCAAAAACAGGAAGAAAGAGTAAAAGCTGAAGAAATACCATGCCAGAAGAGAAGAAAATACATGAAAATAACATTTGAGAAGGTGAAAGCAAAAAGAAGGAAGAGAGAGTGAGAGAGTATTTGAATTTACAAAAGACTTTTGTTTACAGTTATTTAGTATTCATTGGGAACATTTTCACTATAACATAAGGAACATCAGACGAATGAATAAAAAAATCAGTAAATCAATAACTGTAATAAATACATTTTAAAAAGCCTTTAAAACAAGGTGTGTGTGACATAGAACTAATTTTCAAACAAAGTGCACATTAGAATTTGAATTAAAATTCTTGTAAAAGAGATAATCGATTAAAACACTTGATTTTTTCAGTGCAATTGTTGCTGCTACCACACGATAATTTCCTTGTTGTTCAATTTTGTTTCTTCGGCTTAAGTATATACCCATTTTTGCTTGGCCTACAATGTAGTTGTAGCTGACTTTTTTCTTTTGTTTTTTGAGTATATTTTACCCCTAGGATAAAAAAAAAATTGTTAAAACCAATAAATAAGGCTTTTAAAACAGTAAAAAGTGGTTGAAGTCTGGCGCACTCTGCAAAAGCATGAAAGATGGTCTCTTTCTGTGCACAAAAATTACATCCTTGACTTATTTTAGGGAAGAGACATGTGGTAATAGCATTGACCGCTAAAATACCATGTAAAATTCACAACTGTAGGCCTCCAGAACTTTTAACTAATCATGGCTTGTACAGTGATCTCCACTTTGGCTGTTCTTCCTCGGTTAATCTGAGGACAGAACGCCAAGGTGTATCAACTTTTCCATGTAAAAAACTTTTATTAAAAACTTAACACATGCTTTAAAAAGATTTTTCTCCGAGACATTGTAGAAGTACATGTTTTTGAGGTTTGTGTAGTTTAAAAAACGACCTGTGTGTTGTTCTAGGTTTGGAGAGAGTGTGAGATCAGGGAAAATGTCTCCTTCATCTGGTTTTTCCTTTCCCTCACAGTACTCTCTCAGCATATCTTTCTCTTCTTTTGAGAGAAGACTTTTCCATTTTTCAAAGTGCTGTGCTATGATCCTCCTTGATTTCACACCAATGTTTTCCACCGCTTTTTCTGAGTTACTAGTTACTAGTAACTGTCCTAGGTTAGTTATCCCAGAATGGATCAGGGAATCAGAGAGAGAGTTGTTTGCGATGTCTAGACTGCTCCATGGATTAGAGGTTCCTTTAAAAGCCAGTAAGAAGATGTCGTATTTGGAGGCCACTGTACTTTAAAAAGTTCCAAATTCTAAAAAGATTGCGGTAGAAAACCGACAGTTTCGATAGATTCAGTCTCTTTGGGTCTGTCATGAAAACGGTTTTGTCCATTTTTAGGTTCCCCAGTGTCCTTAAAATCGCTCTAGTTACTGCATTCCAGCTAAAACAAGATGAGCTTTCCAGGAATGTCCATAAAAACTCTAAATGAAAGGCAGCGAATCTACTCTGAAGATGGACTAAACCTTGTCCTCCTTCATCTTTGGGTAGATATAACATGCTCCTTGTCAGCCAGTGGAGTTTGTCCCAAAAGTCGTCTACAAGAATCGACTGAATTTTTGCTATAACCTCCACGTTTGCTATAACCTCCACCACCTCCATGTAAGGGTCCACACATGTCACTTTGTGTCACAATGAAGAGGCCACTAGGTTGTTTATGATGAGTATACGTCCTCTGTAGGACATTTTTGGAGTCAGCCATTTCCACTTGTCCAGCTGGCCTTTTATTTTTTCAAGCGATCCCTCCCAGGTCTTTCGTGTAAAAGGGTCGTCACATAGGTAGACTCCTAGGTATTTGATTCCCGCTCTTGTCCATAAAAGTCTTTCTGGCAGTGTGGGTACGTTTTCAGGCCAATTTCCGATTAGTCGTGCTTCATTTTTTGCCCCAGTTTATTTATGCTGAAGAATTTTTTTCTAAATCCTTGAGCACCTTGATTGTAACATCTATGTCGTTTTGCTTGTTTAGCATTAAAATTATGTCATCAGCATATGCAGACTGACAAAGAGCTTCTTTTCTGTCAGGAATCATGATCCTGTTAAGTTCAGTTCGTAGCTTGTGTAGCAAGGGTTCTATTGTTATGGCATAAAGCATTCCCGACAGTTTTCCATAAATATTTGTATTCTACCCGGTCAAAAGCTTTTTCCTGAGAAAGATCAGGGAAATCAGACCCATATTCAGTCCATATAATATAGTAAGATGATAAATATCTCAGATTAGGGAGATATTATCGAATATGGATCTGCCAGGAATGCAGTACGTTTGGTCAGTGTGTATGACTTTTCTTAAAAATGTTTCTTAACCTCGCCGCAAGTACTTTTGATAGTAATTTGATGTCACCACATAGAAACGACACAGGTCTCCAATTCTTAATATCAGTCAGATCTCCTTTCTTAGGTAACAGAGTGAGGGCTGCTCTTCTGCAACTTAGCGGAAGTATCCCTTTAGATTGACTGTCATTTAGGCCTTCTAAGATGTCCTCCTCCATAGTCTTCCAGAAGGACTCAACTCAAAGTCCATCTATGCCTGAGGCTTTACCATTGCTCATGTTCTGCAGAGCTTTGTGGAGTTCTTCTTCTAAAGTTATCGGCCATTAAAGTTCAGCATTTTGGGAAATCTGCTGCAGATTTTCCAAGAAAACCTGTTTGATCTCATAAAAATGTGCAGCTCTCATACAAATATTGATGTTGTCTGATAAAATATCTCCATTTCCAGAGCGCAATTTGTGTACTAAATGGCTTTGCCCTTTTGTCTCTTCTAAATATAAAAAGTATTTGGAAGATGCCTCCATTTGATTGGTGTTTTCAAGGAGAGCTCTTACAAGAGCACCTTGGATTCCAGGAGATCAGAGAGCTTCTGTTTTGTTTAGTTTGAGGATCTGAATAAGGGTTGCGTTCTTGGAAAAAGAAGATGGTGATTGGAGAGCTGTGATTTCTTTCTGTAACTTGCATATTGACTGATTTAAAATTTTTGTGACATTGAGAGTGTGCGCTTGAGAGTGTGCGCTGTTTATTTTGAAAAAGGTACCTCCTTAGGATTAGAGTCAAAACTCACAAGGGGACAGTGAAGGCTCATCAGTTGATCTGTTATGGGTTAGAAGAGATCGCCAAAGTCCACAGAAGTGTAACTCCAGAGCAACTTAAAAAATTCTTTCCAGGCGCAGACCTCAAAGAATTGAAAAGGCCGAAGAAGATAGAACTTCTTATCAGCCACCGAGAGGGGAGACTCGCACCACAAAGAATAAAAGTCGTGGAAGATCTCGTCCTGTGGGACAGTACGATGGGGAAAATTGTTGCGGGAGCACACCCAGATCTGTTTGAGAAAGTGGATATGACATCACATGAGTCCAAGACGCATTTTGCTCGGTCCATGAGGGCAGCTGGAGTCAAATATGAGGAAATCTTTGAAAAGGCTGAGGTTCCAAATATTCCCAAGATAATCCAAAGAGGGGAAAGTCATGTGGCTGAAACAAAAAGCTCACTGGCAAGTAACCAGGATTTTCTTGAGTGGTGGAAGTGGGACAGTATTGGAGCAGCCTGTGAACCTAAGTGTGGTGGGTGCCGTTGTCCACAGTAAGTCTCCACACTGGGATACAAAGTACTTTCCTAAGAACGGAAAAACAACTCAAGAGGGTAAGAGAATGGAGAGATATTTATGCAGCTCAGGTCCATGACATGGTCGAAAGAGGAGCAGCGATGACACTCACCAAGGAAATGATTGAGAAGTGGAAGGGACCAGTTTGGTATGTCAGCCACTCATCAACCACTCCGGTATGGCTGGTCTGGAATAGTAGGCAAAAATTCAATGGAGAATGATCTCCTGCTAAAAGGGCCAGATGTACTCAACCCTATTAGAGCTGTCTTGCTTCGATTTAGAAAGGGAGTATTTGCTGCTCTTGGAGACATTAAGAAGATGTACAACTCTGTCTGGCTCGAAGAGCGCGAAGTGCATCTTCACAAGTTCCTTTGGAGGGATACTGAGGAAGAAGAAATATAGACGAGTATGCCATAACAAGGGTCAACATTGGAGATCACCCTGCTGGATGCATCGCGCAATTAGCTATGCGTGAAACAGCACGATTGGCAAAGTCGGCTCATTTGAAAGAGGAGCGCAGAGTACTTGAGGAGGATAGCTACGTGGATGACATCCTCACATCCCACAATGACCAGGAGAAACTGAACATGATGATAAATGGACTTGAAGGGATTCTGACAGCTGGCGGATTTGCACTCAAGCCATGGGTTAGGTCAGGGCAAAGAGGGTGGCAAGTGACTGGTGCTCAAACTCAAAGTCAAGCGATCATACTTCCAAACCAGATGAAGGAAGAAGAAAATAAAGCCTTGGGAACAGGGTACTTGGTAGAAGATGACAAACTCCACATTATGACTTCCATTAACTTAAGAAGGAAAAAGAAAATGAGAACGGGCCAGAACCTTCTTGAAGGTGAAGTGAAACTGAAAACGCCTAACCCGTTGACCAGGAGACAGCTACTAAGCCAGGTTGCTGGGCACAATTGGTCTCGTTACACCTGCCGAGCAAAAAGGTGCTATTCTTGTCAGGAAGGCATTCCAAGAGACAGGAAATGAGAGCTTAACTCGACAAACATGGGACAAGCCAATTTCAGAAAATCTCAGAACCGAGGCCATCAAACTCTTCAAGAAGCTGCGATGGCGGATGAAAGTTGAGCATTGGTTTCACCTAGTAGACAGTCAGATTGTGCTGGGGGCCATTGAACCTGATAGTTAAGGTTCCAGACATTCTTTGTGGAAATCCAAAAGGCTGAACCAGCGAGTGACTGGTGGTGGATCCCAGGAAATGGGCCAGGAAAACCTATCCCGTAAGCTCTCCTCGCAGGAATGGGGCAGCAGAGACCATTGTTTGCACTGTACAGCGAGCATCACAGACAAAACAGAGAAAGTCATCAAGAAATTGATGAACAAGATTGTCGGTACAAAGTTGTCTTGGTTCCTGCAGAAGAACTGGCAAAAGAAAGTGTGAACTACTTGGGTTCAAGAACCAGTAGTTCAAGTGGGAGGTGTAAAGTTAAATATGTGAAATGGTAGAGCTGAAGTAATTCGACAGGGAACAACTGTGACACGCTCAGAGTATGACATCACAGTATGCATTACTCCACTAATGGAGCAAAGGCACAGACTCAACATACAAGCACCATCTGTGGCAAAAAAGCCTGCATGTAAGTCATGAGACATGTGAGACAGGGAAGCGCATCGGCTGCTGGTCATCTCAGGGACATTGATGGTATGATAATAAAACTCTTTACCTACTGTATATGAAGGACTGGTTATCACTCGAGTCTGAGTTATTTGATATTTGATGCAATTACTGTAGTGCTCATTACAAGAGAAGAGCAGTAACTTATGTTATGCTATGAATGTTGCTTAAGTGTTTGCATGTTTTCACAAAAAATTTAATATGATGTTTATATTACATGTATTTAACTAACATTTATTAGAAGTTGTGATGTAACTATTATTTATCAGAAATAGTGATGTACCCCTTTTCTGGCTTTTCATTTAAGGTTATCGACCTCTCGCGCTCTCTCTCTCTCTCTCTCTCTCTCTCTCTCTCTCACTCACTTGGTTGAATCTACTTCGAACAATTGTTGTGTAACCTGCAAAGCTGTCAGACACAAGAATAAAAAGTGATTCCAGTGTTGATCCTCATGTCCCCTGTAGTTGACTATGGCTTTTTTCGAGTTTGAAGCAGAAGTTGATGTGCAAATTCCCAAGTAACTCGACACTATTGGGTGTACACATTGGGTGAAGTGTTTTTGGGCAAAATTGTGAGTGAGCCCACTCCCTTGGATGAGAAGCAACCCCACACATGAATGGTCTCAGGATGCTTTACTGTTGGCATGACACAGGACTGATGGTAGTGCTCACCTTTTCTTCTCCAGACAAGCCTTTTTCCAGATGCCCCAAACAATCGGAAAGAGGCTTCATCCGAGAATATGACTTTGCCCCAGTCCTCAGCAGTCCATTCGCCATACTTTTTGCAGAAGATCAATCTGTCCCTGACGTTTTTTTTTTTTTGGAGAGAAGTGGCTTCTTTGCTGCCCTTCTTGACACCAGGCCATTTTCCAAATGTCTTCGCCACACTGTGCGTGCAGATGCGCTCACACCTGCCTGCTGCCATTCCTGAGCAAACTCTGCACTGGTGGCACTCCGATCCCGCAGCTGAATCCTCTTTAGGAGATGATCCTGGCGCTTGCTGGACTTTCTTGGACGCCCTGAAGCCTTCTTAACAAGAATTCAACCTCTTTCCTTGAAGTTCTTGATGATCCTATAAATTGTTGATTTAGGTGCAATCTTAGTAGCCACAATATCCTTGCCTGTGAAGCCATTTTTATGCAATGCAATGATGGCTGCATGCGTTTCTTTGCAGGTCACCATGGTTAACAATGAAAGAACAATGATTTCAAGCATCACCCTCCTTTTAACATGTCAAGTCTGCCATTCTAACCCAATCAGCCTGACATAATGATCTCCAGCCTTGAGCTCGTCAACATTCTCACCTGAGTTAACAAGATGATTACGGAAATGATCTCAGCATATCCTTTAATGACAGCAATGCAGTGGAAAGTTTTTTTGGGGGATTAAGTTAATTTTCATGGCAAAGAAGGGCTATGCAATTCATTTGATCACTCTTCATAACATTCTGGAGTATATGCAAATTGCTATTATAAAAACTTAAGCAGCAATTTTCAATATTTATGTAATTCTCAAAACATTTGGCCACGACTGTTTTCCCAAGTATTTTTCCCACCATTTTGGGCTTAACATGCTCAAAAACTCATAAAAATTGCAAGACAGGTTGGAATCTGCTGCCATTAGCATGCCTGAGAGTCTGGGCGTGGCTCAGGATTTTGCTGCATGGCTCATACATGTATGCACGCGGAACCAGGTACACATTTAGAGCTCATTGAACTGAACAACTTTCACATTGCATGCCATGTGCTCAACTCAACAGGAAGTCAATTATTTTGTGTCCTTGGCAAAAACTCACCCAAAGGAATTTAATATACTCCTCCTAGGGAATTTATAAGATCGCCACCAAACCGGGCCTATGTGATCTAAAGAATTGAGGGATTTTGATCTTAAACGGGACAGCTGTGACAATGGCTCAAACCCGTGTCGACAAGTGGTTAATAACTTTCTGTGGGACATCATATTGAGTGACATCACATTCAGAGACACGTTCAGGTGGGGGTGGGGGTGTTGATGGCACAGGGTTGCGATGGCGAGCCAGTTGGGCTCATCGTTGCTTGCAACTATATTTTGTTTTATTTTTACTTTATATTTTGTATAATTTTTTTGAACATTAATAATGGATTAATAATGAATAATCTGAGTTTGTTTCTTAAAGGGGAATTCGCTGTGATATACAAGTGCTTTGGATTACAAGCATGCTTCTGGAATGAATTATGGTCGCAATCCAAGGTTTAACTGTATATTGAATGAAACTAGTGGTTTTGCCAACTAGTGGTTTTGCTGTGCATTGTTTGGTTGTACAGATCCAAGGCAATTTAATTTTTAGATGTTTTTAAAGAAATAACAAAACCAGCACACAAAACGCATGCATGAGTATCCCATAACAGTATCTAAAAATAAACGAGCTAAACCTTTTTATAATAATTTACATTTATACTCATTTACAATTAAAATATGAATAAAGAGATGCTTTAAAGCATTATACCAAAAATGTATTATTTCATTGTTTCAATCTTAAAATAGATTTCCTGACATAGAACTCAAATATGAAGGTGAATCCTTCACTAATAAGCTGGTTCTCATCATTCCTCACTTGTTCATGTACAATACAGTGAGAATGTTTTAGCTTCCTTTAATTTTTGCTTGTGGGAAATATGATCTCAGGGCAAATATGATTTTAAGAATTTTAATTAAAAAAAATTTTTTATATACAATTTATAAGTTACTAAATGTACAAAACTGAAAATATTGCTTTTTGGATGCTCTTTATTTCATTGTAATTAAGTTACATGTTTGAATATGTATATTTCAAGTATGTCAATTTTTTTGGATGTCATTTAGCCAGTTCTGAACAATGGCCCGAATGTCCACATTCTTGAGAGCTGGAATGGTTCCATCCTGTTCAATGGGCAGGGCATCAGAAAGACACAGATTTCGCTTTGACAGTGTCATCTGAAAGGACATACCACATTCAAAAGTTGAAAATTTATGTACATGTATTAATCAATTCAAAGACTTAATAATCCTTCTCACCTCTGGAATCCGTAGAAGAATGTTGAGAGACTTTTGAGTAGGTAGTGCAACAATAAGACTGATCTCTCTCTCATTATTCTTGGTTCTATCAGCATCCACTCCAGCCAGGGGAGCTACTATTGAGATGTACTCCCATACCCTTTTGAATGAAATAGAGAAAAACAGAGTGAGAGAGAGTTTGTTTGTAAAATTACTTTTGACAGAATGCACTAGACTTGCCACTTTTATTTTATTTTTGACACAGTACCTCTTAAAAGAAGGCAAAGCAATGGTTAGGATTCCTGGTACTCTGCTCCACTCAATTTCGAAACGAGCCGAAGGATGTGACTCATGCAGGCCAGTTTCAGCCTTAACAGTTACAGAATAGTCCTGGCACTGCCCTCCAATAGCAAACCTGGCCTAAAAGAAGAGTCCATGCTCAGTACAAACATTTGATTATAGGGAAAAGTTTGACATGATGTTTCTGTAGCAACTTACAGCGACTTTATGCTTGCTTGGAAGTACAGCATCAGCACATATCTTCCATTTGTCATTCGCAGAAATAGAGGCAAACACAACCTGTACTCTTGGAGTAGACTTGTCCAAGTAAGCAGCAATCTGGAATCCCAGTTTGCGGTCGGCTCTAACGGCACGGGCAATGATGGCAAACGCAGGTGGAACTTTGTCTCCAAGTAGGTTAGCCTGAAATTATAAACACGGCCGTTTTTTCA
The DNA here is from genome assembly GCA_030347435.1 of Clarias fuscus. Lineage (NCBI taxonomy): Eukaryota > Metazoa > Chordata > Actinopteri > Siluriformes > Clariidae > Clarias > Clarias fuscus. Next base: position 20,850,830 of record CM059219.1, read on the forward strand.
CAGCAACACCAATTTTTGGGTGTCTATTCAAATGTCTATCTCATGTCATTTTACCTGTCTCCATATGGCCTCCATGCTACCTGAACCTCTGGCATTTGACATACCCTGTGAGGTCAAGTATTAAAAGAAATAAAGAAACATAAATATTTCTTTACAAAAATTATAATAAATAATTAAAGACATTCTTTAGGAATTACCTGATCCTTATTGAACTCCATGAACTGTTCATGCAAGTTAATATTCTAGAAAGAATAAGAAAATTAAATGAATGAGAAAATTAACTGACAAACAATATATGAATTGTGAAATACAAGTAAATATACTTCTTGCATTTAAAAGAGAAACTGAGCTAAGCACAGGACTAGCAAAAAAAATCCTAATTGTATTCTTATTCTTATTATTGTTGCTTAGTATTTTCTTGTTTTCATTGTTGTGATTAATATTAAACATTTGGCCATTGCATAGCAAGGCTGCAGCCATTACAGATGAATATAACGTTTCAGTCCACTGAATACAATGCATTACAACTTGAATCAGGTATCAGTTGCCCTATGTAACAGAAGTGATATAATGCAGTCTTACCCTGGATGAACTCTGCCTGGAAGAGCTGTTGCGACTTCTGCTGCTGCTGCCACTTCTGCTGCTGCTGCCACTTCTGCTGCTGCTGCCACTTTTACTGCTGCTGGAACTCGTGCTGTTGCTGCCACTCTTGCTGCTGCTGCTACCACTCTTGCTGTTGCTTACAGAGGATGAGGAGCTGCTAGAGCTAGAGTTTGTATGCCTCAGTCCACCCTCTAGAATTTTTCTCAGTTTCAAAAGGATGCTGCTTTCTTCAGGGTTATCATCATTACCATCACTGATTTCTTTCACCATCTTTTCAGCTGTGTTAGGTCCAACTTGTACCTCAAACTCCAGTCTTTCTAGTGCAGGACCAGCACCTGAGGCACACACAACAGTATTTGATTTATGTTGCTATTTCATTTTAAAACACATTACATGTCAAATCTTATTTGAACTTGGCTGTTATCGAATCTTTAAATTCTATAATTACCTCTTGCCACTGTAATTCGAGCTGAATGTTGCCCAACAATATTGTACAGAGGATTTGACCCCATATATCCAGCATTCTGGGAGTTAACCTCGATACATCCTTTGATGTTAACATACGGAAAAACACTACACAAGGACTTGTGAATTGAAGCATATTTGTACTTCTGTGCAGCATCAGCGGGCACTGGAGGTGCCAGAGATACTACTTTCTCATTGGAAAGGTCCTCAATGTTTCTGGACACGGCAACAGTCTCAAAGCTGAGGAAACCACACTGAGTGAATTTAACAAGTCTTTTTTGCTTTTTGGTCAATTTATCAGCTTTCTCAGGTATTAACAGGTAAAAATATTGTCTCGTCTTTATCTTACCTGACATCAACAATATGATCTGGAACAGCAGCAGCAGGTAGAACCTCCAGCTTTATATTGCCTTTTTGAAGGTCAGCTCTTATAGAAAGTTTTCCTGGTACAACAGTGTGTAACTTTCCTCTGGCCATAACAGCAGCCTGAATCAAGGCAGTGTTCACTCCCATCACAGTAAATGTCTGGAGAGCAATGCTGAAAGCAGAAGAAGATAAAAAGGTCTGTGTATTTTCCCTAACACATACCGTAAGACCATTCACTTCAGGCTGGTACACAGTAGCTTTTTGAAGGTATACCTTGGCCTGGCTTCAGCTTGCAACTGTATATCAGTCTTCATCAACTGATCAAGAGTGAGAGTCTCTGGATTCTCAGGTAAAGAAGGTGTTATCTTTGCCTGAACTAAAATAATGACAGAAATAATATTTCTCAGACATATGATTTGATTTGTATGCTTAGCCCAAGTATGTTACTATTATGAATAAAACCATACCATTTAGAGATGCAGCAGCAACAGCAGCAGTGTAATGAGAAAACTCTACTGGCACACCGAGAGAACTGGGCACAATGCGACGCATCTCAGCTGCCATGAGGGGCTTAGCATACTGGTAGGCAATGCCTTTCTGCAATGCTTTAACAGTCTCCTTCATCAGTTCACGAGCTTGACGTCCAGTAGCAATCTAAAGATGACATGATTATTAAATGAAAGTGGACTTTTGTTCAGTGAATAGTTTTGCTATGTTTAGTTTTTTTTTTTAAGTTTCTACTTTTTTGTTTCTAACTATTGCCTGTTGTTGAAGGTAAATCAAAAACATATATTATTTAAATATTTATTTGAATGAAGTATTGATGACGCATATTAGTATTTAAAGTTTAAAAACTAGGATAGTTGTTTGAAGTAAATGGATAATTGAAAAATACTTGTGCTGCTTGGTTAATGATTTTGTCCATGAAGTTTTTGTCAAAGTTGGCATAAGCAATTTCCTGTCCGAAAACTCTGACATAGATGGAAGCCAGTGGTTGTTTGGTTGACAAAGACCTCCAGTCCATCAGCTTGTGGTACAAACAGAAGAAGGGCATATATTACACATTATGTGTATATCAAGCCTAACATTGAAAGTTTAAAATAAATGCCCTGATAAACGTAGCTTACAGCCTTAATGGTACTCTGAATTTTAGTGGCCCGATCAGCATTTTGATCTGCAGCAGAGGTTTTCAGCAGAGCTTCCTGGAGTCCTTCAGTTCTCAAGCCAACCTGGTTGAAAGAAATGAACAAAAAGCAGTGCCAAAAAAAGAAAATTATTAGCTTTTTGATTAGCATTCTATTAACTAATGAATTCAACACCACACTTGAAGAGGGATATTTCTACCTCAATAACATCAGCAGCAGCTCCAGCCAGGTAGGCTCTTGCTTTAGTCACTATAGCTCTGGGCAAGATGGTGGAAGCATCATTGATCCAGTAAGCACTACCAGCAGCACCAACCATAAGAGGAGCTGTTTAAAAAACATACAAACTATTATAGTGACAAAACTAACTTTTTCTCCTTAAATGAACAAATGTAATCATACAACATATTGAAACATACAGATGTAGATGTCAAAATGGGTGGCTCTGCTAAAATAATAGCTCAGTCTGTCCAGTTTGGGGCTCAGCATTCTAATGGCAACATTTGCTGCAGCAGCCCTGCAATAACAGAAACATGATCACTTGCGTTCTAGGTCTATAGTTGTGAAGTAACAGTGCTATAAAAAAAAATGTGTTCTCGCACATCAACAATATAAATATTTTCTTACACATGCATATAATCAGGGGCCATGCTTCTGGTCAGAGACTTGATGTGAGAATAAGCAAAACTGACAACATGCATGTTGGTCTCCCTCTCCAAAGCCCCTGCAAGAGTGGCCATAAGGGCTACTGATGGCTTGGTCTCAAACAGCACGATACAGGACACCATGCGCAGTTCAGGATGAAGTGACTTGTCCATGAAAAGTTGCAATGCTACTGGCTGAACCTGAAAAAAGAAATCGAATGATTAATCTCCTGGAATAGGATCCTGTAGAAAGCTATAAGTCATCATCTATACTAACCAATTTTGGTTCCTTCTTGGCAATATTCCTAAGAGCCAAGATGGCATCAATCTGTACATTCATGGGAATGTTTGCAGCAGCACTTCCAAATCCAGGCAGGAGTTTCATGATGGTTTTAAGGCTGGCAGGGTGGCCAGCATTGCCCAGAGCCTTAAGAGCCAGTGTGATTTCCGGAGCATCAGTCTTGGAAATAGCTTGAGCCGCATTCTCATGGATAGGCTAATAATGACAGTTTAAGGCAAGAATTAAGGCAATAATAATATTTTTTTTACTAACTCATTATATACACCAGTAATATGAGCAAATTTCCAGCATTTGTACACTTATTTATACTTGTTCAAATGAAACCAAGAATTTTTAATCACCAGCAAGAAAAGAAAAATACACATAGATGAATTTAAAAGGATAAACAGAAGCCTTACTCTCAAGAGATCAGGAGAACATGCAGGCTCTTCATCACAGTATCTGGCAACCATGGATCCATACCCAAGCATGATCATATCACGCAGCACTGGAATATTCTTGACTTTGGGGTCCAAAGCCAGATTCTATTTGACAGAGGAAAAGGTTGAAATATTTTATTATAATCATACAAGTTTCTACTCAACTCTACATACAGTAAATGAAAGATTTTTACTAACAGAAGTGAGTTGGATGGAATCTTGATTAGCAGTGACCATGTGCAAAGCAACCAAAAGGGCTTGAGTGAGTTCAGGGACAGTAAGCTCATTAGCATGAAACTTCTCCTTGATGAATCTCAGAGCTGCTGTTGTACCCACAACTGGAAGTGCATCCAAAATCCATCGTCTGCCACAATAAAGACAAAAAAAAAAAAAAAAACACACATAAACTAAACTTCAATGATTATATTAAATTATATTGTTCATAATAATTTTAAATATACTTCACCTATGAGTAGGTTTGTTCTTGTATTGACCCCAGATGGCTTCAATATTTTCCCTGGTAGCTACACGCATGAGCTGCACAAGCTGGACAAATTTCAGTGGAGCATCCTTATGAACGGTGGCCGCATTATTTTCAACCAGATGCTGCAAGACCTCTGTAATCTGTGATGAAATAAAAAAGTGATTGATATCTTGATAATGAAACAAATTTGGTCAAGTAATGTCAATATTTTCTCCAAATAGATACATAAAAATGAAAGAATGTGTTAAAATGTCATGATAATAATACTTGTGCCTGTGCATTATTGATCTTCAGAAGTTGAATTGGAGTTTGAAGAATCTCCGTAGCAAATTCATACTGCAGGGATCCACGGGCAGCGTATTCACCTGCTGCGGCAGCAGTTGGGGCATTCTGCACTTCCAGTAAATTCAACATTTGCCTAAAATTAATAATGAAAAAGAAAACATTTTATTTAAATTTCTATATTAAAACATTTCTTTTGAAATGCAATCAGCGACCATTGTGATATGGCAGAAATATAAGGGAGTAGATCATACTTGGCTTTCATTTGAGCTGCTCCAGTTTCTGTATTGAACAGTGAGAACTGATGGACCTCCTCAACTACGGCCTCAGAAACCAGGGCACCTTTTTCAGTGGGCTTCATGATGTAGCTGAATGTTGCCGTACCAGTCAGACTCCTAAGCCTCTGTGGTGAGAAAATAAATCATTGATTAAGTGTGATTCTTGCTTTAGAGCATGCACTTGCAAAGACAGAAGACATTGACAGCTTCAGAAATTACCTGCTGGCACTCAGCACATGTTTCCGTGTAAGATAACCCAATATCCTTAATGACTCTTTCATGGCAATTGTTCAGGTCTTTGGACTTCCTCACAACAATCTGATGGGTCTTTTCATCCTCACTGATCATGTAGTGGGTCTTGCAGACTCCTTGAGGTCCCGCCTTTGAGAATTAAATAGGTTTAGCTAAGATATAAAGTCAAAATACAATTTTAATACCACTGGTAGTAAATATCACTCATCATTAGGTTCTTACCTCGTGCAGCTCATATACATTCTGTGTGTTCTTGAGGTTGAGCTGAAGGATGTTGAGGATACCTCTGTGCAGATTGAGGACAGTAGCAGAGACTCTAGCAGGGGCAAATATCTTACCAACAACACCATTAGCATACTCAAATTTGATAGGTGTTACAAGTTGAGCATTCAGTGCTGAGGTGAGCTTTGCAGCAGGAGTAAAAGTATCCTTGGGCCAGATGCCAGTGTACTCAAAGAGTTGAGGATCCTGGAGCTGTGGGTAGGAATGACAAAATTGCAACATTTACTTTGATTTACAAATTGTGTTTGACTACTATAGTAACATCATCCATGTAAGAAAAAATAAGTTTACCTTTAGGAGGAAGGTATTCTGGGCTACAGAACTGATGAGAACCTTGCTGCTGACCTTGACACCAGCTTTGACCAGACCTTCTTGAGGCAGTCCGCTCAAAAGAAAACCCTCATACTTGTATACAAAGGTCTTACCCGCAGCAAACTCGGGATCTGATTAAATGTTACAGTAAATTTTTCTTAAAAATTGTCAAATATTTTCCTAATATTTCAATGCATTCTTGAAAAAAACACCACTTACCAAGATTAGTCTGGTGACTTGCTAAATGAAAACAGGGAAAAAGACATTTTACTCTTAATTTCTTTTCTACAATGACTTATTCTGCATTGATTAATACTGCAGTTAGTTTTTACATTTATTTTTATTATGAAATTGAAATATATAAAATAATGACTTACCCACAAGGGCCAGAGTCAAGGCAAGCACTACAGCTCTCATGGCTGGTGGTTTGTAATGAATCCACCAAAACCCTGCCTTTTTATTGTATGAAATGTGCTGATTAAGTGTTCAGTAGATTATTAACTAGATTTAATGTACTGTATAACATTTCTGATTCGATAGCTTAAACAAAGTAATCAGGTCAGGGTAACTTACCCTTCTATCATTTTAAGGTACAGCCAATGTCCACAAGTAAAGTTCAATAAAAAAAAAAGAGAGAAAGTTTTTTTAACTCCTCTTTTGTTAAATATTATTATATATAAATAATAATTAAATCCAAGTAACATAATTAATACTCAGTTCCAATGAATGCATGTTTTATTTAATCTTTTTATCACTATAAAAGTAATTCATCACTTTAATCACCTTATTTATTTAAAAATTTTTTATAGAAAAGTGAGTATTTTGATTACTTTAAATATGTATATGAGGCAAATACTAATTTCTCATATACATAATTAATAAATTAACATTCCTTTATAAATAAAATAATCATAAACTCAACATTTTTCAACATTTTAAATGATTGTTAATGACTATTTTATTATACAGCAAAGTAATGCATGCTGAGTACACAGTTAAATACCATATTGATAATCTGCTAAATTAAGAATGCATATTACAAAAAGAATAGTAGAATAGTTTGACCTGAACCTCATAAATGGAATAGTGTGACCTGAACCTCATTACTGACCTGTTTATTCAAACATTTATATAGTTACCTAATCATACAGATAATGAAAAGATAAGAAATGATTTGTTAGCATTTCAGGAAGACATGCTTCATGTAGACATGTAGTATGAATCTTAACCATAATGGCAGATATTGTCAAAATGGTAACACTCATTAATATAAAGAGTTCTTTAACAGTGCCTGGGTGGTCACCAATGACCTCAACAGTGTATAAAATAAAATAAAATTACATTAAATTAAATTAAAGTGGCAAAAGATAGACTGGGGGTTGTGAGGAGATCTAAATGTTTTGGTGGCCGCTTAATAGTAGATTACTGCTGTATTTTAACTACTATGAAAGGAAAAATAAATGAATACTTCTTATCACAGTCTTTATTTTACAGTCACCAGACGTGGAAAGTAACGAATTACATTTACTCGCGTTACTGCAATTGAGTAGTTTTGTGTGTCTTTGTGTGTGTACTTATACTACAGTTTTTAAAATGTGTAATTTTACTTTTACTTAAGTATGTTTTGTTTGAAGTATTGTAATTTACTACATTTTAAATCATATGCGCTACTGAGTAAAACAAATGGATGAAAATGCAAAAAATATTATGTTTTGTATGAATGTTTCGTTGCGCTCTCGTGTGTGTATCGTGTCCTGGTCGCACGCCGCTCCAGGCTCCACTCCAGATTTTCTGACTGTCCCCACATTGGCATCTACCTATATAGAGGGTACTACTTTCAAGTCAGCAATGGCCTGGATCCACTGGAGTTAATCCACTATTTGTGTTCATGTTTGGCTTTACAGATTTCCCTCCTCAGATTGACTCTGGTGATGCTGTAAGCCTCCCGATCTCCAGACCTGAAGGCTGTATTGTGTGCTTTGAGCAGGAGGCGGACCTCCGACCTCATCCAGGGCTTCTGATTAGGGAATGCTAATTTTGTGTGGTCACCCGATCCACACACACATTAATATAATCCAGAACAAAGTTTGTGTAGGTATTGATGTTGGTGACTGAGCCAGTGGTTGCCTGAGCAGGAAATTCACTCCAGTCTCCCAGATCTTTTACAGCCCTAATTGTTGGTCAAAAATGTACGATGTACAATTTAGATCAGCGCATCTCTCCACTCTTATAGAAAATAATAAATATAATTCTATATAGGTAAAGGATAAGATTTTCATTTAATACCGTAGCAAAATGAACAAAATGAAAGTGAATAAGATCACTACAGAAATATCCATGCTTTGAAACCAGACAATTTAATTGCTGCAGATGGTAAACTAATCATATCAGATTGGAATTTAGAAAACTTTACTCCCCTTGAAGATTAGGCTAAAAACTTATACAAGCATTTTTGCAAATAGATTTGCCTCAGGTAAAGGAGCAGATTTGGGGGACGCATGGAGGTAGAGTATTATGGTGAACTGGTATGTTTAGATGCTTCCCCACTCTAATTGATCACTCAGGTTTGTTGACTGTGGAGTGATTGGTTGCTTTACATCCCAGGGGGCTCTCCCTTTTAGTTATGCTAAAAGGTGTGCGGATGTCGGGCTTTTAAAAGGCTGAGCTGTCTGCATGGAGCTGTGCAGCAAAGGAGTGGTGACTAGGCCGGGGAGTACAGCTGTGCTGGGACAGCCAGTAGGAAAACACCAGGGAGCCTGAGCCGGCAACATGCCTTACTGACCCCCAGAGCAGTGTCAGAACTTACAAAGGTTGGCACCACAGGAACACACATCACACCCAGTGCTGATATGAAAACTGAAATCACTGAGCAGCGAGTGTAAAACCTAATGCCGAGTGAGAAAGTGAGGAAAAAAAAGTTGTGGTTATTGGTGGGGAAGTGGGCTGGGGGGCTTAACACTGTAAATATGTAAATAACACCAGAACCATGAAAATATGTAAATAATTTTAACACTGTTTCCCCGATGAAGTGGGTTAAAATCTCTCTTTCCCTGTTTTTCTCTGTCGCGCTACATATATGCCGCTCCTGAGTTGCCAGTGATCCAGACCTCCTCTGCCCTCTAGACCTGTCTGACTTGTCCTACAGTAGTACCCGCTTCTGGATGGAGATCTCGTCACTTGGGTGCCCCGTGTGGTTTGCTTGGGATGTGTGTGGTGACTGGGGACAGTTCCACTACCATGAAGACTGTCATGGCCTTGGCCAGCCTGTTCTCTGACGACTTATGGCTGAAGAACGGAATTTCTTTATCTGCGTCTCCAATAACAAACTGGACTCCACATTAACTTGGTTATATTGAACTTCCGCCAAACACACAGTATGACTGCAATTCCTGCTATCTGTTATCACCCAAATGAGAATGGGTTCTCTATCGAGTCTGGTTCCTCTCAAGGTTTCTTCCTACTGCCATCTCAGGAAGTTTACCCTTGCCACTGTGGCCCTTTTTTGCTCATAAAGAACAATCTGATCTTTTCTATTCATACACATTTCACATTTTATATACATTTCCATTATTATATCATTATAAAGATATTATAAACTGTAAGGTAGAAAAGTCTTCTAAAGTGGATCAGCAAGTGGTCCTGAGGATGACTTCCCCTAGATCGTGCATGGATGTGTGTGTGTGAGAGAGAGAGGGAGAATCAGAGATTCAAAGATTTAGTGGGTGCTTTATTGGCATGACAAATCTGGACATTCATATTACCAAATTTTAGAATTAATTCACAAAATAACAGAAATAAATATATTTAAAAAACCTAAATACAGTATACACACATTTAAATTATAATATAAAGTGGCACTAGCAATGAAAACTACTGAAAAACAAGGAAAGCAAAAAGCAACAGTAATAATAAAAATAAATAAATGCATTTTAATGACGATTTATTTTATTAGATAGATTACACTGATTATCAACTGGATTACATGAAAACTATTTCTCTTCACATGGAGAGAAACCAGCGGTGGAGCTTCTGGTGCACTCCGCATACAATACACCTGTCTATGTGAGGTAATGATGTAGCGATTTAACTTAAATAATAAAAACAAAAATAAAATAAATAAAAGCCATTTATAGGTGTCTTTTCAGAAAGAGACTGGCGAGATTGTAACACTGTAACAAGGACTAGAAAAGACTAGAAACAGTTTTTTACCTATTATTTATCTGCAATATCATAGTAAATATTTCATAATGCCATGCTGAAAGTCTGCATATATTAAAATAAAATTTGAATACAGTGGAACCTTAGATTGCGCGTAATTTGGTCTGTGAGTGTTTTGAAAGATGAGCAAAACTTTTAAGTACATTTTAACTTAATAAACGAGTGAGGTCTTGATATACAAGTACTGTAGTATATACACACGTGGACAAAATTGTTGGTACCCTTCGGTCAATGAAAGAAAAACTCACAATGGTCACAGAAATAACTTTAATCTGACAAAATTAATAATAAATAAGAATTCTATGAATGTTAACCAATGAAAGTCAGACATTGCTTTTCAACCATGCTTCAACAGAATTATTTAAAAAAATTAACTCATGGAACAGGCCTGGACAAAAATGATGGTACCCCTAACTTAATAGTTTGTTGCACAACCTTTTGAGGCAATCACTGCAATCAAACGATTCCTGTAACTGTCAATGAGACTTCTGCACCTCTCTGCAGGTATTTTGGCCCACTCCTCATGAGCAAGCTGCTCCAGTTGTTTCCGGTTTGAAGGGTGCCTTTTCCAGACAGCATGTTTCAGCTCCTTCCAAAGATGCTCAATAGGATTGAGGTCAGGGCTCATAGAAGGCCACTTTAGAATAGTCCAATGTTTTCCTCTTAGCCATTCTTGGGTGTTTTTAGCTGTGTGTTTTGGGTCATTGTCCTGTTGCAAGACCCATGACCTGCGACTGAGACCCAGCTTTCTGACACTGGCCAGCACATTTCTCTCTAGAATCCCTTGATAGTCTTGAGATTTCATTGTACCCTGCACAGATTCAAGACACCCTGTGCCAGATGCAGCAAAGCAGCCCCAGAACATAACAGAGCCTCCTCCATCTTTCACAGTAGGGACAGTGTTCTTTTCTTGATATGCTTCAAGTATAATTAGCAAAATTTGCCTTGGCAAAAAGTTACATTTTTGTCTCATCTGTCCATAGGACACTCTCCCAGAAGCTTTGTGGCTTGTCAACATGTAGCTTGGCATATTCCAGTCTGGCTTTTTTATGATTTGTTTTCAACAATGGTGTCCTCCTTGGTCGTCTCCCATGTAGTCCACTTTGGCTCAAACAACGATGGATGGTGCGATCTGACACTGATGTTCCTTGAGCATGAAGTTCACCTTGGATCTCTTTAGAAGTCTTTCTGGGTTCTTTTGTTACCATTCGGATTATCCGTCTCTTTGATTTGTCATCAATTTTCCTCCTGCGGCCACGTCCAGGGAGGTTGGCTACAGTCCCATGGATCTTACATTTCTGAATAATATGTGCAACTGTAGTCACAGGAACATCTAGCTGCTTGGAAATGGTCTTATAGCCTTTACCTTTAACATGCTTGTCTATAATTTTCTTTCGAATCTCCTGAGACAACTCTTTCCTTCGCTTCCTCTGGTCCATGTTGAGTGAGGTACATACCATGTCACCAAACCACACAGTGACTACCTGGAGCCCTATATATAGGCCCACTGACTGATTACAAGATTGTAGACACCTGTGATGCTAATTAGTGGACACACCTTGAATTAACATGTCCCTTTTGTCACATTATTTTCAGTATTTTCTAAGGGTACCATCATTTTTGTCCAGGCCTGTTCCATGAGTTTATTTTTTAAAATAATTCTGTTGAAGCATGGTTGAAAAGCAATGTCTGACTTTCACTGGTTAACATTCATAGAATTTTTTAAAATTATTACTTTTGTCAGATTAAAGTTATTTATGTGACCATTGTGAGTTTTTCTTTCATTCACCGAAGGGTACCAACAATTTTGTCCACGTGCATATGTCTGCCAAGCGTCACTTGATCACAACTGAGCCAATGGTTCTTCTCTATCTCTCGCATGCTGCGGGATTGTGGGTAATCGTCTCCCATGCTCAGTCTCAATGCGTGTGTGTCACTCATATATTCGACATCTGTGTGTGCATGTACTGTTTACTATAACATTGTGACAATGAGTGTGTGTAAAGGATTTTGTACATTTTTGTCTTTTGTGTCGAAGTGTAGTGACTGTTCTTTAGTGTCTGTACTGCAACAACAGCCCCCGTGAAGAAAAAAAGGTAAAAGGCCTGTAGCATTGCAGGAGATCAATCAGTTCAACTACAATGCAATTTCACATTTCTGAGAAATCCTCAACAGGAGGCAAAAGCAAGTCTCATTAGAGAGTTTCCTTGTTAAGGTCACGCAAAATAAATAGATCCAGTGAGATGAGGATCTGCCTCTTGAGGATTGACCACAAGTTCTCAATGGGATTAAGATCTGGGGAGTTTCCAGGCCATAGACCCAAAATTTCAACGTTTTGGTCCCCGAGCCACTTAGTTATCACTTTTGCCTTATGGCACGGTGCTCCATCGTGCTGGAAAATGCATTGTTCTTTACCAAACTGTTGTTGAATTGTTGGAAGAAGTTGCTGTTGGAGGGTGTTTTGGTTCCATTCTTTATTCATGGCTGTGTTTTTGGGCAAAATTGTGAGTGAGCCCACTCCCTTGGATGAGAAGCAACCCCACACATGAATGGTCTCAGGATGCTTTACTGTTGGCATGACACAGGACTGATGGTCGCGCTCACCTTTACTTCTCCGGACAAGCCTTTTTCCAGATGCCCCAAACAATCGGAAAGAGGCTTCATCCGAGAATATGACTTTGCCCCAGTCCTCAGCAGTCCATTCCATTCGCCATACTTTTTTCAGAAGATCAATCTGTCCCTGATGGTTTTTTTTTTTGGAGAGAAGTGGCTTCTTTGCTGCCCTTCTTGACACCAGGCCATCTTCCAGACGTCTTCGCCTCACTGTGCGTGCAGATGCACTCACACCTGTCTGCTGCCATTCCTGAGCAAGCTCTGCACTGGTGGCACTCCGATTCCACAGCTGAAACCTCTTTAGGAGACGATCCTGGCGTTTGCTGGACTTTCTTTGACGCCCTGAAGCCTTCTTAACAAGAATTTAACCTCTTTCCTTGAAGTTCTTGATGATCCTATAAATTGTTGATTTAGGTGCATTGTTGATTTAGGTGCATTAGGTGCAATTGTTGATCTTAGTAGCCACAATATCCTTGCCTGTGAAGCCATTTTTATGCAACGCAATGATGGCTGCACGCGTTTCTTTGCAGGTCACCATGGTTAACAATGAAAGAACGTCTCGGGTTACTTGGCTGTAACCCTGTTCCCTGATAAAGCGGGAACGAGATGCTGCGTGAAAACGCTATGGAAAACGCTATGGGACCATCTCTTTGTTGCCCGGTTGTGAAGCCTGTGCATGCCAAAACCGCCGAATACCTTCGGCTTATAACCTCTGCCAGGCATGACGTCACCGAATAAGGTGCACCTGCAGGTTATAAATAGGAGTGAACCGGAAACATCCTCAGGTCAATTTTGTCTGAAGGACGTCCAGGCACGCCAGCAGTGCGGCATCGGAACGCAGCATCTCGTTCCCGCTTTATCAGGGAACAGGGTTACAGCCAAGTAACCCGAGACGTTCCCTTTCAAAAGCTACACTCGATGCTGCGTGAAAACGCTATGGGAACGAGAATACCAACGCCGCCGCACTGCAAGTGTCTGGAACCCCCAGGTTGTGTAGCGTGTGCGCACAAGCCGAGGAGGTCTCAGACCTAGCTCTGGGATGCTGACTCAAGGATCCACGAACTCGGAGTAGCATTGACATCCAGACTATAAAATCTAACAAACGTGTGTGGAGAGGACCAGCCCGCTGCATCACACACCTGCTGCAGGGGAACGCCTCTTGCCAAGGCAATCGATGAGGCAATCCCCCTGGTTGAGTGAGCCCTGATTCCCAGAGGCAAAGTGTGACCACGCGCCTCATAGGCTAGGGCAATGGCATCTCTCACCCAGTGTGACAGAGTCGGTCTAGTGGCAGACCCCCCATGGCAAATAAAGAACTGCTCTGACTTACGCCACTGGCTAGTGCGGTGGACGTAGATCCGAAGAGCACGTACTGGACACAGTAAGTGAAGTCTTTCCTGCTCCGGAGCTGTGAAGGCGGAGGACAGAAGGCCTCGAGAACAACTGGGTGCATGGTCGAGAATGGAACCTTGGGAAGATAGTTCGGGTGAGGATGCCGAATAGCTTTAGAAGTAATAGCCATAAGAAAAACCATCTTAAGAGACGGAAGCCTGACAGGCGCTGACTCTAGTGGTTCGAAAGGGGTGCCGGCCAGGCCTTCGAGTACGATAGTTAAGTCCCATGAAGGGACCGTCGCTCTAGTGGGCGGCTTCAACCGTTTAGCTCCACGAATAAAACGGGCAACTAAATGGTGCTTGCCCACAGAAACCCCATCATTCAGAGCGTGACAAGCCGAAATAGCGGCTACGTACGTTCTGAGCGTACTAGGGCATAAGCCCGAGGACAACATTTCTTGCAGAAACTCCAGCACTGAAACAATCTGGGAGTGAACTGGGTCTACATGTCTTGCCATGCACCAATTTTCAAATACACTCCATTTGAGGGCATAAGTTCTTCTAGTGGAGGGAGCCCTGGCACTTAAAATGGTTTCAATTACGCTGGCTGAAAGCCCAGCATGTCTTAGTTGGTCCCGTTCAGGGGCCAAACGTGAAGGTTCTAGAGCTCGGGCCGGGGATGAAGTATTGTCCCCTGCGCCTGAGACAGACAATCCCTCCTCACTGGAATCACCCAGGGTGAGCCGTCGAGGAGAGATATTAGATCCGAGAACCACACTCTGGTCGGCCAATGGGGCGCTATCAATAAGAGGTGCAAGCCCTGTTGACGGACCCTCGCCAGGACTCCTGGGAGCAGAACTATAGGTGGAAACGCATAAAGGCGTAATCTGGGCCACATGTGGGCCTTTGCGTCCAGACCCAGGGGAGCTGGATTGACTTCCTACTTCGGGGTGGAGTTTCCATTCCCCATGTTTTACAGCTTGTCTGGATAGCAAGTGTGCTCCTACATTCATATGCCCTGAAATGTAAATCGCCCTGAGGGACAGGAACTTGTCCTGTGCCCAAAGCAGAACCTGGTGCGCTAGCTTGTTCAAGCGGCGCGAGCACAGTCCACCCTGGCGATTTATGTACGAGACTACCGCAGTGCTGTCCACCCGCACTAGGACATGGTAGCCTCTCAACTGCTGGAGGAAGTGTTTCAGGGCCAGAAACAGAGCCATCATTTCGAGGCAATTGATGTGCCACGCGAGCAGATGACCTCTCCAGCTCCCTTGTGCTGGACGGCCATCCAAGACCGCACCCCAGCCCGTGAGGGAAGCGTCTGTTGTTAGCATCTTGCGACGACAAGACGGACCTAGAGTGGGACCCAAAGTCAGAAACCGGGGTCTGAACCACATAGAAAGGGTACGAAGCCCCCGGCGCGTAACCCTTATTAGCCTCTGGGGGTTGGCCCTTGAATGAAACCCCTTGGCTCTTAGCCACAGTTGAAACGCTCTCATGTGCAGAAGGCCCAAAGGTATCACCGTGGACGCAGCTGCCATGAGGCCTAAAGATTTCTGAAAGTGATGAACAGTGACCTTCTGGCCTAGCTTGATTTCCTTCAGGGTGTTGAGAATGGATTCGACACGAGCAGGAGACAACTGTGCCCGCATTGTGACCGAATCCCATGTGACACCCAATATGTTGTCCTCTGAACAGGAAGGAGAACGCTTTTTGTGGCGTTGAGTCTCAATCCTAAAGAATGAAGATGGGCTAGGACGACATCCCGATGTCGAAGCGCTAGCTCCTGAGACTGGCCCAGAATCAGCCTGTCGTTTATGTAATCCAAAATACGGATGCCCTGGAGTCATAAAGGAGCCAGAGCTGCATCCATTCATTTTGTATATGCCACCAGCCTGTCCTGCTGCCTGAAAAGCTTTACCCACCAAAGCAGATGTCAATCTGCACAGCTTGGAGGGGAGAGTAGGCTTTTTCAGGGAGGATGATGTTCCAGGAGAGAGATAGCCCGCAAGCGTCTCTTCTATCTGGGGCATCATCATATAACCGCGTGCTTTTGCATCAATGATATCCGAATAAGTCGAAAGCACAAAAACACGCAATGAATACGGCTTGCTCCATGAAAGAGTTAATTCGGCCTCCGAGTGGCGCAGTGGTTAAAGCGCTCGCCCTATCATCCGGAGATCGCTAGTTCGAATCCCGGGTGGTGCTGTAACCTCTCGCAGCCGGAGGTCTAGAGAGAGCTGATTGGCCGAGCTCTCTCAGAGGGGAGGGATGAGAGGTACTTAGTGCTCCCACATTAATCACGGCTCTACAGCCAATCAGGGGCGTCTGTGAGCTCGCGCAACGGAGGGAGCGGATAGCGCTGTCCTCCGAGTGTGTTACGCCGCCCCCAACGGTGCGCGAGCGAGCAGTTCGAAAAGATGCGGTCGGCTGGCGTCACGTGGTTCGGAGGAAACACGTGATAGTCTTCGGCCCCTCCCGGCTGAGTGGTAGTAGTAGCCTTAATGTGGGAGCCCCCTAGTGACGGGGAGGAATTGGACACGACTAAATTAGGGAGAAAATCGGGGAAAAATCCAAAAAAAAAAAAAAAAAAAAAAGAAAGAGTTAATTCATCATGGAGGTCACCAAAGAAGGGGAGAGAGAGACGTTGAGGCTCCTCCCCCCGGCCATCCGACAGAAACCTGTCATTCAATCTCGAACGCTTGGGGGAATCTCGCTGCTGCGGCAAGTCGATATGCAATGGCTTACCGCACGCGTTATAACCTCTAATAATTCCTCATAAGCTCTGTCAGCACTGGAGGAGCGTTGTAAGGAGGCTACTCTTCCATGGAAGCGAGAGAGGAGGATTCTTCCGCTCCGTCACAAGAAGCGCCGGAGCGTGCTTGCGAAGCGGAAGCTAAAACTTCCTGATCCGGAGAGAGCGCGAGAGAAAGGGAAATTCCGTCTCGTGCGCGTCTGCCAGATCAGCACGCGAAGCCCCAGGAATGTGCCGACGGCTCGCGGTTTCTCTTTAAAGGAAGCGAGCCGCGCGCGAAGTCACCTTAATAGGGAGAAGATCACAGTACTCACAGTCTCCCTGAAGCCCGAGGCGAGTGTGTTCTTCCCCCAAGCACTCGAAACAAAACTCGTGAAGATCGCCCCTCCGAAAGAGATCTATCGCACGGAGGCACGCATCTCTTAAGCAACTCTGCCATATCGGTGGAGTTATGCTGTTATTTTTCCTTTTATTGTCGCTTTAGTTACGGCTTGCACATGCACACGCAAAACACAAAGCGGTCCTGAAGACAAAAAGATCTGAGGATGTTTTCCGGTTCACTCCTATTTATAACCTGCAGGTGCACCTTATTCGGTGACGTCATGCCTGGCACAGGTTATAAGCGAAGGTATTCGGCGGTTTTGGCGATGCACAGGCTTCACAAGCCGGGCAACAAAGAGATGTTCCCATAGCGTTTTCACGCAGCATCGAGTGTAGCTTTGAAAGGGAACAATGATTTAAAGCATCACCCTCCTTTTAACATGTCAAGTCTGCCATTCTAAACCCCAATTCAGCCTGACATAATGACTCTCCACGCCTTGTGTGTGTCAACAGTTCGCACCTCGAGAGATAACAAGGACACGCTATTATGCTGAAATGATCTCAGCAGGAGGTCCTCTTAATGACAGCATTGAAATGCATGTGGAAAAGTTTTTTTTTTTCGGGATTAAGTTTAATTTTCATGGGCAAACAGAAGATCTGATCA
>CM059219.1:20869064-21064064 GCA_030347435.1 Clarias fuscus
CAAGGGATTCTAGAGAGAAATGTGCTGGCCAGTGTCAGAAAGCTGGGTCTCAGTCGCAGGTCATGGGTCTTGCAACAGGACAATGACCCAAAACACACAGCTAAAAACACCCAAGAATGGCTAAGAGGAAAACATTGGACTATTCTAAAGTGGCCTCCTATGAGCCCTGACCTCAATCCTATTGAGCATCTTTGGAAGGAGCTGAAACATGCTGTCTGGAAAAGGCACCCTTCAAACCGGAAACACCTGGAGCAGCTTGCTCATGAGGAGTGGGCCAAAATACTTGCAGAGAGGTGCAGAAATCTCATTGACAGTTACAGGAATCGTTTGATTGCAGTGATTGCCTCAAAAGGTTGTGCAACAAACTATTAAGTTAGGGGTACCATCATTTTTGTCCAGGCCTGTTCCATGAGTTCATTTTTTTTATAATTCAGTTGAAGCATGGTTGAAAAGCAATGTCTGACTCTCATTGGTTAACATTCATAGAATTCTTATTTATTATTACTTTTGTCAGATTAAAGTTATTTCTGTGACCATTGTGAGTTTTTCTTTCATTGACCGAAGGGTACCAACAATTTTATCCACGTGTTTAATCTATTGACCTTGCATCATTCAATTACAAGGAGTTTTAAATCAGTTCTAAACTTTTTAAATCAGTTCATAAGACATTCTCATACTCTGCAGTGTCAAATAGTCGGAACTTAGAGACAATGTTTCAGGGAACAAGGGGCATTTTGGCCCATGTGCACAAGACTGTGGTACAGGTAATCCTTGCCATATTGACAGTTATCTAAAGTGCATAGAACAGCAGTTACATATGTCAATATGAGTGTGCTTTCTCTGTTGGATTTGTCTCCACTAGTGAGGTAGGTTTTAACTTTTTGTACTCTCGTTTTTGAACACAGTTGGTTCTATATTGTTACCTATGACTGTCATTCTGTAGTGTGGATTGTAGCGTGGCTTGAAGCCATTTGTTTTCTCAGGTAAGTAATGAGCAGGTTCAGGCTGTGAAAGGTATGAATTGTGGGCAGGGCTTCACTACATATATAAAAGGTGTATCCAGCTCAAATTTTAGTGTGCTTTAAAGTCCTTCTGTGTTGGAATTTCCCACTGGCAAGGTAGGTTGTTGTTATTGTGTAGTGTGATTTGAAGTCATTCGTTTTCACAGGTAATTAGTTTCATGCTGTGAAAGGTGTGAATTGTGGGCAGGGCTTCACTACATATATTGAAGGTGTATCTAGCTCAAAGTTTAGAGCAACTTACAAAAACACTTTGAAGTTTCAAAGTCATTGGATAGGTCGCTACACTGGTTTTTACATTGGAGTATTTCAAGTCACACTGCAATCAACACTACAGAATACCTTGGTAACAATATAGAACTGACCATGTTCAAAAGAGAGTACAAAAAGTTGTAAGCCTACTTTCCCAATGGAGAAAACCACTGGTAATATAGGTTTTTGACTTTTTTTTTCCATCCAATGAAGGAAACTTCAAATCAATAAGGTGCTCTGGATAATAGTGTTTGCTAAATTTGCTCTTACCGAATTCCAGAAAACAGACAAAACTAAAAACTAAAAAAAATTAGTGTATCAGTATATATATATTTTAGAGAAAAAGATACCTTTGACAATAATAAGTAACAGACAGAAGTATTCAACACAAAGATTTTCAGTTATTCAGGTGAGATTATCTGAAAGGTGAATTATGTCACCTGGACTTTCTTCTTGTCTATTCCACACACTAAACCTGTTTCAACAGGTATGATGGTTAGAGAGTTACACCCTTGCTTAAGCTTTCTCACGTGCAACAATCTATAGATTACATGAATTTTAATCTGATAGGATCGGCTTTGGCTCTGTTCCGACTTGCAGCCCGAATGGTGGTGAATTGCCATCCAATCACTATCTTTAGAGATAAGAGTAGGGAAGAATTTTTCTTAAATATTTTACTACCTACTCCACAAGTAAAACTTATCTATTTCTCCAGTACTTACAGGACTAACCCCCCCCCCCCAAAAAAAAAAACCTCTTCCCAGTTGTGTTAGACTAATCGCACTTAGTTATTGACCTAGTTAACCCAGTGTAAGTATCTATCCAGTAATGTAAACTTTAAAGCACTTTTTGTAAGTCGCTCTGGATAAGAGCGTCTGCCAAATGCCTAAATGTAAATGTAAAACCAGTCTCATTCTCTCTCCAATTTCGAAGTCATTTTTTATCAGATTATGACACTCCTACACAGCTCTATTATAGGGGCTTGAAACAGTTGTGTTTGGAGCAGTCTGATTATAATAAGTTCATGCAGTCGAGTCACACATCTATAAGTTTTGTCTACGTGCATAAAGCTTTCACACAAATGGCGCCGATTTCACCATTTCATTCTTCCACCGTTTAAAACAACAAAAACCTGTCAGACTATTACACCCACTTTATTGTACAGCCTACTTTGCATGTCTATAATGTACAGCCAACTGAGAGAAATTTTATACTGTTGACTGATTTGCTATTTGGATACCGAACATAATTTTAAAATTAAATTTTAAATAAACAACCCAGAATACATTTTATATTTTATATTGTCCAAAGCAGCTACATTTAGCTTTGACAACAGCTTGGCATACTTAAGCCATTCGCTCATCACATTCATTGGGTGGTCACTTAGAATAGTTTTCAATTCACAGATGTGCATTGTCAAGCGTTAATCTGTGACATTTCTTGCCTTCTTGGTGTTCTTTAGACCATCAGTTGTCTTGTGCAGAGGAAGGGTGGGTGCAGATTAAATAGCCACCCTATTAGTGCAAATTTATATTATGGCAAGGAACACTCAGTTAAGTAAAGACAAAAGACACTCCATCATTACATTAAAAAGAGCTTCACCTACTGCAGAGGATAGATTTATTAAAATGACCAGCCTCAGAAAACATAGATTTACAGCACTTCAGATTAGAGTCTATACTGTAAATCCTTCTCAGAGTTCAAGCAGCAGACATATTTCAATATCCACTGTTCAGAGAAGACTGGGTGAGTCAGACCTCCATGGTCGAATTGTGATAAAGAAATAATTACTTTAGAAGATCAATAAGCACAAGAAACTTTACTGAGGTAAGAAACACAAGGAAAAGATATTAGATCAGTGGAAAACTGGCCTTTGGCTGATCAGTCCAAATGTGAGACTTGTTTCTAACTGCAGTGTCTTTGTTAGACTTCGAGAGGGTGAACAGATGCTTCCTGAATGTGTGGTTCCCACTGTGAAGCATGGAGGAGGAAGTGTGATGGTGTGGGGATGCTTTGCTGGTGACACCGTTGGAGACTTGGTCAAAATTAAAAAGCTTTGGCCAAGCTTAACTAGCATTGCTACCACAGCATTTTGCAGCAACATGCCATCCATCATTTGCTTTCCAACAAGACAATGACCCCAAACAAACCTCTAGGTTATGTAAGAGCTATTTGTCCAAGGAGAAACAAAGAGTGAAAGAAATGCAGCCAACAAGTGCTCAATACTCTGGGAACTGCTTCAAATTTGTTGGAAAACCACTCCAGGTGACTACTTCATGAGGCTAAATGAGAGAATGCCAGAACGTACAAAGCTGTCATCAAAGCAAAAGGTGGCTACTTTGATGAATCAAAAATAGAACATATTATGGGTTATTTAACACATTTTGTTGACTTCATAATTCCATTAGTTCTGTCATAATTACAATGTATTCAGTGTTATAAAAATAAGGAAAAAACCTTGAATTAAATGGTACTATATATACATATGTATATAAAATAGACACACCCACAGAATTATATATATTCATACACAAATACTCATTCATACACTCCAGTCCTCAACAATCCAATCCATGTATTCTTTGCAAAATATCAGTCTGTCCCTGATGTTTTACTTGAGAGAAATGGCTTCTTTGCTGCCCTTCTTGAAATGTACGAAGGTGAGCGCTACAATCAGTCCTGTGGAATCCCCAGTAAAGCTAAATTTTGCCTACGAACACAAAGAATGGTACAAAAACATCCTCCGAGAGCAACTCGCTACGCAGTGCAATAGATTCAAAAGAACAAACGACTCGGACCAGAAGATATGAGACGTGAGCTGCTCATTCTGTTTATCAGATGTCCCTAGCTGAATTGTAATATTTTCATTACTGGGACTATAGCCAAAATTTGTTTATATAGACGTGTTGGGGGTCGGTTTATTTAAAATGTAGCATTGTATTTTATTTCTGATCAAAACAAACAACTAAATGACCCCCAAAAAGATTCATTCATATTGATGAACGAGATTCAAAGAACCGAGTCACTAAAATGATTTAAACTTCTCATCACTAATAACTAAGTGGCTCAGGGAACAAATCATCAAGATTTTGCACCCATGGCAAGGAAACTTCATAGACCTTATCCCATTGAGAACTTGCAATCGATCCTCAAGAGGCAGGTGAACAAACAAAAACCCCACAAATTCTGACAGACATTGATTATCCAAGAATGAGCTGCCATCAATCAGGATGTGGTCCAGAAGTTGATTGACAGCGTGCCAGGGCGAACTGCAGAGGTCTTGAAAAAGAGGGCCGCAACACGGCAAATACTGACTCTTTGCACAAAATGAATGAATGTACCCCTCAATAAAAGTAGTTGATACTTATGCACCAGTATACCATAATAATATCTGAAAAAAAGACCTAAAAACACTGAAGCAACAAACTTTGTGAAAATTTACATTTGTGTCATTCTCAATACACGCACACATTCACAGTCTCACTCTCACACACACACTCACTCTCTCTCTCACACACACACAGACAGACATACACAGAGACACTCCATGGTTGTTCCATAAGTTTTTGCAGTCTGCTAGCCTTTCTCCATTCAATACACACTACTCGGGATATTATGTACTGCAATCTCTTATCTAACTTCATTTACACTCACCCTTCTTTTCTCCTGCTTGAGCTTCATAAACATAAGATGTCTTCGCTGTTTATTTTTTATTTCCGACAGGCTGAATGTAGGAGGCAGAGAGGAGCCTGAAGCTTCTGCGGCTTCCGACAGTGCAGGGTCATTTTCAGCGGATTTCTCTTCACTTTTCTTTTGCTTCTTTTGTTTTTTACCTTTACCCTTAAAGCTGGGCACATCTTCAGACACTGGCACCTCAACGAAATCCATGTTTTAGCTGCTATACATTCGCTGCGTACGCACGTGTGTTTACAGAACGTTTCCGGGTTAGCCGGAAATGATAACGGTGGTTTTTTTAAAACTTGCGCATGCGCCGCCTCATAACAGGACCACCGCATGACGTCGGTTCGCTGAAGCCATTTCACTCAAGGGCGGCCATATACTAGTTTATTCAGAAACAAATATGATATTAACTTCTCCGGATGTACTTGGTTATTTTACATTGTTTAGCAACAGATACAGTGGCTATACCACCAATAATCTGCTAATAGAACCTAGTACATGAAAAAGGGTTGCCAACTCAGAAATTAGGGGGATGTTACAGTATATTCACAGTGTTATGAATTCGTAGAGCGTGTGATTTTACTAATTGCGCTACTGTATAAATGTATGTGTGTGTTTTCCTGCTCCCCCTGCAGGCGACCTGAGGTGATGTCCACTAGTCCTCACCCTCCTCATCTCATTACTGATTACACCCGAGTGAGAGAGCTTCCCTGTCAGTCTCCTGCTTTGCTCACACATTAGAATCAGGGCACTAACGAGATTAATTACCCCACACAGTGACACTGATGTTTCCTTCTATCCACTCACTGACTGCGTCTCATATTTATAAATTACTCTGTTTTAGTAATCTGACCTGTAGTATTAGGTTTTACTTTGACTTTCTCGCCCCCTATCGGTTAAATACGGAAAGTGCCCTTTAGCCTCAAATTTCAGTAATTTAAGGGACCCTATAGCATAACTCAAAGTTACAGGCTTAGCAACAAACAAAAACAAAAAAAACCACACACAAACAATTTATGTAACGTACCACACACACACACACACACACACACACATCTGTGTATATAAATGGGTATAGACTTATTTAATTCAATACAAAAACAAATGATGTTAAAAGTAATAATTTTCTATATTTTGGTTTTACTACTGTACATGTACATTTTATATGAGAGACTTTCATGACTTAAGACAACATACAATACTGCTGAATTGAACAGTTAATTGTTTCACAATTTGTACACCTGTACACATATTTAAGAACATTCACAAGTCGTTTTTTGCTTTTAGAGTGTATTCTCTCATTTTATTCATTTAATTTCCTTTGTTGTCTGTGAAACTATAAATGACGGTCCTGATTTTCCCAAAAAGGGGACAAAGTAAAAGCATTTATTTGTACTGAATGCCTGCTGAGTCTGGCCCAGACTGCAGAATTAATATGTTGGCCTGTTTAATATCTAACCAGGGGTAGTGGGGTTGATATTACCCTATCTGCTATGCGGTGGTGTAGTGGTTAGCACTGTCACCTTGCACCTCCAGGGTCTGGGTTTGATCCCCACCTCGGGTCTGTTTGCATGTTCTCCCTGTGCTTGGAGGGTTTGCTCTGGTTTCCTCCCACAGTCTGCAGATTTGCTAATTGATGTTCCCAAATTGCTTGTAGTGTGTAAATGTTGCCACAGTTGTACAAATAGAAAGAAATACACTGGTCACCATCAGCCTCCATGATCCCTAGGACTACAGAGGTTCATGCATGGATGAACCTCTGATCATTCCTCTCTTATATTGTATTCCTTTGAACATTCAGTACAGCAGAAAAATGTCTGACTCGTTCTTGAACTGTAAGTAAATGTAATTCGCAATTACTATGCTGGGGAATGTAAAATGTAATTTTTTTTTCTTCTACTGTTTGTCCATTCCACAAAATTTTTTGGTTTATTTGAAATTAGATTGGCTCCTATTCATGTTAATTTATTTAGATTAATTATAATAATTAATAATTAATTACAGCAAGGTAAAAAAAATACAAGAATAATTCCTAAAAACATGCAGATTTGGAGAGAAAAGCGCATTAGAAAAATATCTTTCTAAACCTGCAGTACTGTGACTTAATTTCTTTTATTGCTAACTTTCATGGTTTAAAAAAGACTGATTTATTCTCTTTACATAGCCTTTTTAAATCATGAACTTCAACCCACAACTACATAAAGAAAGAGCAGCTGCACAATGACTTGATGGAAAACTGTATGATATGGGGCTTAACTGCACTAGACACATGCTTAAATTCCCAGTTTTGTATTCTAATATTAGTTTACATCATGTTTCAGGATTGGCTCATCTGTGGGGTTCTAACCAGTCATTGATGGAGTTAATTTCTGGTAACTAATCATATTGCAAAAGGCAGCATTTGTCAGAAAAAATATGCCCATAGTGTGTGTGAGTGTGTGCTTGTGAGCCTGCGATGGATGGCCGGATGGCCGGATGGCCTACTCAGCGCCCCGCCTAGGTCTCCTGTGACCCTAAACAGGATAAGTGATATAGAGAAATATCACTATTGCGATATAGAGACTATTGAGGTATATAGAGAAAAGTTGGTCTACCAGTTTGACCAGTGTGGTCTGTTTAGGAAGTTGGTAAATGTACAGGCCAAGCAGGTTTGTCACAATTGAGACTATGCACTACAAACAGCTCTATCCACGATCATATCACTGTAGGTGTGAGAACAGGTTAACTCATAACTTGATCATTAACAACTGGGACTGTTTGTTGCACATGGGTGTCTTTAAAATCTCTAGCAAAGTGCACAATGCCCGTCATTTAAACGATGTCTTATGATATTTTTAATGAGTGTATTTTCTGCATTACAATTCTAACAGAACTGCCTTAAACGTATTAAAACACTGGTCATTCCTGTAGATAACAGTATACTTCTCTCTACTAACAACTTTGATACCAGGCCACAGCTGAACGGAAAGCTTTGTAGATAACAGGATTTTGTGTACAGACGAGGCCACCCCCTCTCCACGCCTGTGTGCTCTCTCTGTTCAGGTCCCCCAGGCAAGTCCACTGGGTTTGGTATTCCCAAGAGACACACCACTTGGAGTGGTCTGCATAGGAGCTGAATGTCACCAGGTCAGACAGACGGACCTTCTTGATGTTCAGCGCATGGTAGGGAAGTGAGCAGTTGGAAGGAAGCTGGTGAGCTTTCCGCTGCCATGTTTCCACTAGCAGGTCTGTCTGCAGTGTCTGAGCTATCCAGCCAGCATAAATGTCTGATACAGAAAGTGAATAGGGCAGAGATGAGATGACAAAGGCTTGATATATTGAGACAGAATGTTGAAATTAGCAATATTAGGGAGTAAGTATTTATTGCCAAAACCTGGATATTAAATCTATGTATCTATCAGCAATAACAGAATTACTACACGTGCATAAGGTGCAGAATACGTGGTAAACTGCACATCCTAAAAATTGACATGACCGCTTAGACAAGCAAAGTCAACAGTTGCTCAAGAGCAGTCAATTTTTGATATAATAATAAATAAATAAATAATGGTAGGGCGACCATTGTCAAATGTCATAAAGAAATAAGGGTAGGTCTACAATATAATTATTAGAGAATGAATTAATCATCTTAAACACCCTTACCATCAACATAGCTGTGTGATTTGGCAAAACTAAGAAAAGTTTCTCCCTTGACTGACATCAGCATTTCAAGTTTTCGTCTGGGAACCATACTCTCATTTTTGCCCGCACAGATCTGTGCCATTTCTGTGTAATAGGCTGATGGCACTGAGCAGTTGTATATGTATGGGTTAATATACATTAGTTGATGTGCTGGTTAAAAAAAAAAAAAAAAAATAGAATAGATATTTCATCATCGCTGAAAATCAATGGCATAAATTATATGTATGAAATAGTAAAATATGCATTATATTTATACTGTTAAACTGACAAAATGAAAAATTTTAATTACAGTCCTGGTCTCTTGGTAACATAACTTGGTAATATAAGTAGTACTTTTATTAATGGCTTAATGAAATACTAGATATGCTCGCTTACATATTTTTTGGAACTCTTTGTAACTGTACGTCATACACTGTACCCCCTGGCCATAGAGTTTTCCAGTGGAGGGGTAGCCAAAACCCATTTCGGGGAAAGGTGGAAAGTGAGGAATGCTGTGTGTTAACCAGAATCCTTGGAACTGGTCAAAAAGCAGTGCCCCTGGACAACAAACACATCATCACACAGCAGTCAGTCTAGGGATCACTCAATGTGAAAATTATTTGCTTATTACGTTATTTGATGGCCATTCCTATGATAATCCACTGTCAATTCCAATATGAAAAGAAGTAAAGTTTCATATTTGTTAATATTTATCTGATCTGATGCAGACAAACTTTGATATTTAATGGGAGTTGAGGGAGGTTAATCTCAGTCAACAACACTTATCAGTTGTGCTCTTTGTACAAGTCCTCCCCTCTGTCAAAATAGCTAAACATGGGACAATCCTCTTTAGAAAAATTATCACTCTCACATGAACAGTAGAACTACAAACATAACTGTAAATGTCATATACAAATGTACAAATCCTGGAACTTTGAAACATCTAGATCTAAAGTGTAAAATAGTGCAATAGTACCTTTAGAGTGTCCAGAATTATTCTTATACACCAGTACTGGAGGAGCGTCATTGTAGAGCATGTATGCCGAGCTGTTGGACTGAAACAATTCAGCATTAGTATAATACATATGACAAGATCAAATAGCATTAACACCATAGAGCTGTTATATCTGTGATATCGCTAAATACACTGAGGAAACACTATAGGTTGTTATAGTGGTTTTGTAAAATGCATAGAGGTATTTTTTCACACCTATTTTTTGCATAACATGGACAAACTATTAGTTTGTTGACCATGAGTCCTACAGAGATATTAAAGAAAGAAATACATAGAAAAAATCCTTGAAAAATATTATATAAAAGAAAAAAAAACACTCCTATCACAAGATCTCGCAAAAGCTCAAGTGACTCATATACTTCCAGTTTTATGGTTTTTTTTTAACTGAGTTTAAGAACACTATTTAAATCCCACCTTCACCCTTTAGTAATTTACTTTACAAAGGGATGAACAAAAACAAAGAGTACTTGTCTAGC
The DNA here is from genome assembly GCA_030347435.1 of Clarias fuscus. NCBI lineage: Eukaryota > Metazoa > Chordata > Actinopteri > Siluriformes > Clariidae > Clarias > Clarias fuscus. Next base: position 20,879,168 of record CM059219.1, read on the forward strand.
AATGCCTCTTCTTACATTGACCTGAATATACTCTCACTCATCTTGGCAAAATTTTATCAATTTATTTTTTAATTTTGTTCTATATTCTTCTAAAAATAAAAATTTTCTCCTATGTTCCTAAAGGGGTTCACTATGAATCTCACACACACACATACATACAATATACAGTACATATACAGTGTATGTGTGTGTGTGTATGTATGTATGTGTATATATATATATATATATATATATATATATAGGTTGGAAAATGAAACTGAAACGCCTGGATTTAGACCACAATAATTCATTAGTATGGTGTAGGGCCTCCTTTTGCGGCCAATACAGCATCAATTCGTCTTGGGAATGACAGATACAAGTCCTGCACAGTGGCCAGAGGGATTTTGAGCTGTTCTTCTTGCAGAATAGTGGCCAGGTCACTAAGTGATGCTGGTGGAGGAAAATGTTTCCTGACTCTCTCCTCCAAAACACCCCAAAGTGGCTCAATAATATTTATATCTGGTGGCCAAGGGAGATGTTCAACTTTTGGGAGATGTCACCAGTTTTGCTGTGTGTATTGGTGCATTATCATCCTGATACACAACCTTCAGGATACAATGTTTAAACCATTGGGTGCACATGGTCCTCCAGAATGGTTCAATAGTCTTTGGCAGTGATGCCCCCATCTAGCACAAGTATTGGGCCTAGGGAATGCCATGATATTGCAGCCCAAACCATCACTGATCCACCCCCATGCTTCACTCTGGGCATGCAACAGTCTGGGTGGTACGCTTCTTTGGGGCTTCTCCACACCGTAACTCTCCTGGATGTGGGAAAGACAGTGAAGATGAACTCATCAGAGAACAATACATGTTTCACTTTGTCCACAGCCCAAGATTTTCGCCACTGGCACCATCGAAACCAACGTTTGGCATTGCAACGAGTGACCAAAGGTTTAGCTATAGCAGCCCGGCCATGTACATTGACCCTGTGGAGCTCCCGACGAACAGTTTTGGTGGAAACAGGAGAGTTGAGGTGCACATTGAATTCTGCAGTGAGTTGGGCAGCTGTTTTTTTGGATACAATCCTGTTTAGCTCCCGGACATCCCTTTCAGACAGCTTCCTCTTGCGTCCACAGTTACTCCTGTTGGATGTGGTTTGTCCTTCTTTGTGGTATGCTGACATTACCCTGGATACCATGGCTCTTGATACATCACAAAGACTTGCTGTCTTGGTCACAGATGCGTCAGCATCAGAGACGCTCACCAACTTCAAACTCTTCTCTTGAACTCTGATATGTCACCCAATCGCCCATTTTAAGCAAAACTGTACTATTACTCTGCTAATTAAATCTTCACACTCTGCTCTTACTGGTGGAATGTGCAATCAATGAAGATTGGCCATAAACATATATGTTTGTGCAAAATATATACACGTTTGTACTATATAACAAAAACAGTCATACCTCATATCTTTGGTAGAGCTGGTTTAGTGTCCTGCCTAACGCCCCTTCACTGGTATTCACTGCATGTTTACTCATCTGCCAGCTGGGTAGTGAGGGATCCAAATACAAGTAGTCGACACCACTTCCCACTTTACCTTGTTGATATCTTGGTAATTTGTACATGACAAACCTTGAATTGTGGAAAGATTCAAGAGAAAATTCCAAAACTCTGCCACAAACAAAGACATGTAAACAACACAATAAGGTTAAAGAGTTTAAACTCCCTCTACCAGTCAACCGGCTGCCCGTCTTCATTTAAGCAGGAGATTTCACCCTCACACGGTGAACCTAAGAAGACGAATACCTGGAAGATAATTAAACAAAAAGACCGAAATAAAAACATGTTTACTAGTTCCTGTTGATGTGGAATCCAGTATGAACTTGTTGTTAAACTTCTTCCTAGTCATTTAGCAATAGTGAAAGTCGCTCTATGCAGCTGTATGAAGTTGAAAGAGGAAGCTGGGAGTTTTTGTCTCATGACTCCGAACATGGCAGATACAGTTTGACTCAAACATGTTGCATTAGCTATTAATATTAGTATACATTACACTACTACACTGTATTGCCATAACAATTACATCTAGATGAGTTAAAAAAAAAAAAAAAATGACTCGTTCTAAATGTAAAACATGACAATGAAAAGAATCAGAATTATGGAAATTAGGAATTTTAATATATACTGTTATTATATAGGGAATATATACTGTTGTTTTACATAAGAAAAATAAGTCTTTTTTTTTTATTAAAGAACAATTTAAATCATATAATACGCTCTACATGGTTACCGTTGTTCAATCTATGTTTTCTGTAAAATTTTGTTGCAACCATGCAACTGCTTCCTGACCCGACTATCAGTATGATTTCAATCCGTTGGTCTTTTGTCATATGCATCTTTTTAGGGTATCTAAAACATTTTTTAAAAATTAATTTAAAAAGCTTGTTAAAAATATTTTATTTTTAACATATTTTTTTTAAACTAATATTTATTCTTCCTATGTATGGAAATTTATGTCCCACCCTATATTATGATGGTTATGAGAAACTAAAAACTTTTGAAATATGATTCAAGATTTTATAAACTTGCGAGCACAGAACCCACCAACACAAGTGTAATGTGCTGTATCATAGTATGGAATGGTACAGATAGTGTTCTTCTGTAGGTGGGTGGCATCCTATGCTCACAAGTTATATAAAATCTTAAATCATATTTCAAAGTTTTTAGTGTCTCATAACCATCATCAGTTGTATGATTATTAAAGTGTAGATTTTACCTGCCATTTCATTTGTAGTGCTGATATGATATACAGCTTAAAGCAAATGTTTGCATCCCAGTGTGTTTTTTGAACTGAAAAATAGCTTAATATTGCATGTGAGAGCATTCAAAAGCTCATGAAGGAATGTTAAATAAAATGGAGGTGATTATATGGTCAAACCGAATGACCCAAAAGAAATGCTTTCCGCCTTCGACAAAACTTCAGTTTATTAAAAAGTAATATTAATTTACGTATCACATTCCACTATTCCTATTCTAACATACAAATTTAGACCATTTAAGCAATAACTTAAATGTTGTCATTGTTTCTTTCCTTAGGGGAAATTCATGTTTTAAAACAGTCCAGGTCTCCAGCAAAAAAATGTGGCCATTTGAACCCATTGCGAAATGCAAAGGTACACAAATGATGCCTCCCCCTAAATAAAATCTTCTGTCCACAGTAAATCCTGTTTCTGTTGAAGAGCAGAGGGTAAAAGCACACACGCTTGGTGCACCTATTCGAGAAATATGACTTCCTCAAACCAGGTAAACTGCTTAAAATGTGATGTCATTTTCTATGCTGAATGTTTTTCAATCTGAATTATTTTATTTTGTAGAAATTTGAGTTTGTGAGAACAGGTTATGGAAAGAATGAAGTCAAAGTTCTGCATGTCAGACGAGAGAGGAATCAACACTACATAATGGAGCTGAAGGCAAATGTGCAGCTTACGCTAAACTCAGTGAAAGATTATGTCACTGGAGACAACTCGGACATTATCCCAACTGACACCATCAAAAACACTGTCCATGCCCTGGCGAAGATAAAAGGAGTAGGTGTAATATTTTTTTTATGGCATTTGTTTTTTTGCAGTGATTAAATTATGCAGTATATGCATCAATTTTAAATTAAAATAGTTTTTTTTAACACTTTTGTGATTTAACTCATTTATATGTATTGATATATGTATTGAAATATACATATATACATATAAATATGTATTGAACCTCTTCCATGTTTAAAGTTACACACAGCAAATACCATAAACGGTTTCAGCAATGAATGAACGTTTGCTTGCATTTGAGAAATGTGAATTGATTCTTAACTTAACAAAAAAGGAGATATATTATCCATAGCTTTAATACTAATTTTAAAAAAAAGAATATTTTACCTTGAACTTTTAGTTTCAAATGTACCATTGTGGGGGAGGGCACAGCGGTTTAGTTGTTAACGGAGTTCTTTTACAGGTTTGGGGGTTCAAGTATCATCTCCATTCATATTCTCTCTCATGCATTGACATGCATTGTAGGCTGACTGGTCTTCCTAAATTATCCATATGATTGGTTGTGTGAATGCGTGTGTGCTTACAGCCTGCCATGGGCTGGAAACCCATCCAGGATGTCACTGTCTTGTGTTCCTTTGTATAGGCTCCATTTCCCCCATGACCCTTAACATGATAAGCAGTATGGAAAATGAATGAATAGGCAATTGTTACTAAGACAGTTTATCTTGGTGATGGATATTTTGAAATGTCCATAAAATGTTTTTTAAAAATCCAATGGTGTGTTGTACAACCAATTCCTTATAAGGCAAACATTCTGGGTTTGTCTGCAGGTTAAAACCATTGAGGGCTTTGCCTTGGACATCTGCAGTCATTTCCTGACTGCCTTCAAACACGTAACACGAGCAAAAGTCAACATTGAGGAAGCTCCATGGAAGAGGCTTGAAAAGGTGTTGCCAAGTCAGAAATAATGACAAACAATTTGGATTTAATGCTAATAAGTACTAAGTATGAACAAATACTATTTTGCAGAATGCGGTTGAACATGCCCATGCATTCATCTTCTCTCCAGAGTCTTGGCGCTTCTGCGAGGTTGAACAGTTCCGAAATGGTGAGAATGACTGACAAACGATTAATGTTTATACTTAAGAGAAATTTCTTGAGGATAGAAATCTTGAGGATAGAAATTTCTTGAGGATATTTGAAATATCCTCAAGAAGAAAAATCTATATTTTATATATAGCACCTGAGACACCATTTTTATGGTTAAGCTCAGAAGGTTGCATCTCTTCTGAAATGACCTAGACAATTGATTTAAGCTTGCCCTTACATGTAAAGTCTTAAATAAAGCATAAAAATGTCAAATAAGCTCAAATGCTCATACAGACAACTAATAAACATATCAAGAACACCAGAAAGCAATCTGTGTTTTCTAGGTGAATAAATGCCTTGACTTGGCTGAGCTGAAATCAGTGATTCAGCTGTTCAAACTACAAAACAATCAACGTCTTTCATTAAAAGCCTTCTTTCAGTCCAGTGACTAGTCATTACTTTCATCTTCAACCCCAGTCTCATCAAAGCCAGTTGTCTGGATGAGCCTTTGAGAAGCGACAGGTGCTAGTGAAGGCTCGAAATGAGGGTTCCTCACACGTTTTGCAGCCTTATATACCTTTATATAAAGAAAGAGGATTTGAACAGAGAGCGCAACCACACCCAGGTTTTGTGGCAAACATTCTAGTTGATACTGCATGACAGCTTATGAACAGGTCATCTCTGTTAAATCATCTCATTAGACAAAAAGAAACCCAAGCACTGAATGCAGACGCACCAATGACCTCAACATATTGCATTTTGTGTGAAAAAAGAAAAAAAGAAAAGAAAAACATTAGCTGGTTCACTGCTAGCAATTGTTCAAAGGTTAATTCATGAAGGAATTATGGTTGTCCAAGATACATGGAACAACAGTTATTCACAACTGCCACTTTTAGTCATTAGATGCTACGTGTTATGAAGAAAACATACCTGCACACAGAAAAGCCATGGCAATTTTTATTCAGTCTAAGCAGAAGACCAGAGCTGTGTTTTTTCCCCCTCTTTTTTTCCTTAGAAAAACCAGTGATCTACACTGGAATCAAAGACATGAAGGTTCTCAAGACCACACAATCAGGTTTCGAAGGCTTCTTGAGAGACCGCTTCACCACTCTACAGGAAGCCAAGGACAGAGTCTTCTGCACCTCTGTCTACGCTAGGTGGCGTTACAACCAGTACCATGACATAAATTTTGACATGGCATGGTAAGTACAGTATATACTGTAGGCTACTTCATTTCAGATAAAGTAAAATACTAGATGGCTGTAATATGTGCCGTCTTCACAGGAAAACTGTAAAGGAGAGCATTATTGAGAAGTTTGCTGGCCCCTATACTCATGGAGAGTATTCACCATCTGTTCAGAAGACAATCTACGATACACAGATTCTTGTTCTTGAGAGACTGCCAGAGGCAAGTCATACTGATTGATGTGATGGTCATTTTATAAAACAGAATGATCAATATGCAGCATTATGTCGAAGTTAAAGATGATGTCATCTTTTCTCATAGATCGAGGAGATTGAAATCATCATGCCGAACCAGCACTACTTTACAATCGATATGACTAAACTGGGACTCTCCAATAAGGACGAGGTTGGTTTCTATAAAGCATGTTTAACATATGACTAAATACGAGGGCTGTACCAAAAGTAATCCTGTATGTTGTTTAAATTCCATGTGGTTGGTAGACTAACTGGGCAGCACGGTGGCTTGGTGGCTTGGAGGTGCAGGTTCAATTCCCGCCTTGGGTGTGCATGGAGTTTGTACTGTATGTTCTCCCCGTGCTTGGTGGGTGTACTCCCACAGTTGAAATACATGCAGATTAGGCTAATTGGCATTCCCAAATTGCCTGTAGTGTGTTTACCCCACCTCATGCCCCAAGTCTCCAAAAACAATCTGCATTTATTCTATGATGTGCTTTTGCAAGTGCACAACCTACTGACATTTTTAATCAGGTAACTGCTATAGGTTCATGCTATTCATTTATTCATTAATTCTTGAAACCATAGCGGTCCCAATGTTTACAACACATATTTCAGGTCTCCATCTTTGCTGGCTAGTAGATCAGAAGTTGTTTATTTACATATACATAATCATTAATTCATTCATTCGGAAATAACACAACAGTAAGGCAATACAAAAGCTCACACATTTATTGAACAAGTAACAATGAAGCTGATGCATTTTTAGTGGACCAGTTTGACCAGCTTGGCAGGTGACTAAACTGGATTTTCAGCGTTAAATCTACGCATTAAATGCAAATTAATAAAGATCATTTGGTATCCGATCTATTCAAATCACAAATTCAGGAATGAAAAACAAGATACAAGCTCCTGCATGCTGCTTTTAGTAGTTTCTGTTATGCAAAGTGATAGACACAAGGAACTGAACGAGGTAATGGTGAGTCGTTCACAAATGAGCTGGCTGGTGCAGCCAGTACAGTATGAGGAATATATTTGCTTAATTGTAGACACTGGTGTTGCTCTTGCAGCAAAACTGAATCTGGAGGTCTATTTAAAACAAAAGTTCCTAAGCATGAATTTGAATTTGGAGTCATGCAATATATGTAGGCAATATATTTGGGGTGTGTGACCAGTTTAATTTTCATTTTAATGAAGGACACAACAGGAACAATAGCATTTGTAATGCATTGGTGATTTAAGTTATTTAAATAGACACACTTGTTTACTTATTTAATTGTAACATAGAAGGCCAAGTTTTATTGATAATTAGACATCTGTTGTATTTTTAAAAAATGTGAATAAGGTAATTGCAATGTGAAAGTCTCGTTTCAATCCGTAAACTCGGCAAAATTATCAGAGATCACAAGGATCCAACTGACTCTTTCCTGGCAGTCTTGAGACAACTTAAACCTGAGAGGATAGGAGTCTTTCATGAAATCCTTTAAGTGTTCTAACATTTTTCTTTTTACTTCCTTTCAGGTCCTTCTACCTCTTGATAATCCAGCAGGCAACATTACAGGAACTGTACGCAGGAAACCACAAGCTAAACTGTAAAACTATTTTTAAAAAATTGGGAATCCACAAAGTGTCATCTTAACAGACTTTAATAAACCTCAGTAAAAACAAGTCAACAAACTTAACCCCATGTATTCAAATTTTACAAGTGGAGTTAATAACATAAATAAAAACAAACAAAAAATATACAAATATATTTTTTAAAAAGACCTGAATTGGTCAATGTGGCTCCGAATGCAATGGTTGCAACAAATACTAAATCACATTTAATAAATAAGAGATTTAATAAATAAATTGAATGGGAACATGTATACATATACATTACACATTTTTGTGCAGGGTTTGGTGTGATTTAACAAATTTGTGGGTGTGTGTTTATTTTTTATTATTTAATAATATCAAAAGATTTTAAAGAAATTATATTTAAACTTGTAAAGAGAACAAACATTAAATGTTGTATAGATTTCTCTCACTCCATATATAAAGCAACATTATTGCAAACAGCAATTATTCCCAAAACAAGCTAAATAAAATGATGCACGAAATTATTCATCTAATCATGGAGCTTGCATATGAAGTTTGTAAATTATTAGTATTCAGAGTTGTGATCCCTTACTTTATGACTGGAATGATAACTAGGATAATGGTTAAATAATTTATTTGATTTTCATGAATTTATTGCAAACAGCTGACATTCAGTGATTCCTCTATTGCAAGATATTTTAAACTCTGATGTTAAAAAGACATTTTGTAAAAACAAACATAACTGGTTGGCCACTGGTGTCAGAAATGTGGTACAGATTCAGAGACTATTGGTTGAAAAAGAATTACTTCCTGATCCTCATGTCAAAATGAAACAGTAACCTGCATCTGTAAATGCAAAAAAAAACCCAGCTAAACACAAAAGAAGCCTGGTTTTAATCAGACACTATACATTGGCTACCTGTCACACTGCTTAAAAGTCCTTAGTTAAATGTTAAATAAAAGCTTTAATAATAATAAAAAACATACAGCTGCAGCATGGTTAGTTCACAGCCAAACAATCGTGTGCTGTAACTTATTTAGAACCATTAAAGACTTGAATACCTTTAAGGAGAAGAGGAAGCAAGCACCAACAAAATAATAAATCAGCAACTCTGTTAGTCACTTTTTATATACAGACCAATAATGCAATAAGCTCATTCACCATAAAACCTCTGAAAATTCAAGTTACACCTAGCAAAATCTTATACAATAGTGTTTAGCGTCTTAGTGCCAAATACATTCACACAATATTTTACATTTTTTTAAAAACTGCAAACAAACATGAATATTATGACCTCTTTGCATGTTTGCAAACGGTCATGTTTTTTTTTTTTTTTAAACAAACTTTAGTCATAACTCTCCTGCAACACGCCAAAAAAGAGAAAGTTGTACCTGTAGAACTAATTTAGATAGAGAAAGAAATTCACATTAAAGTTGTTTTTGTGGGTGTATTTGCCCATAAGGATGCATAAAACGTACATGAGGACATGGCCTTGTCTTCAGTCTGCAGTTACCCTGCTGTTCCATGGCGTGATTGTCTTCCAAGGCACGGCCCATCCGGAGTGCTATGAGGCATTGCTTTTTAAATGCTGGGTCTGAAGCGGCTTCACATGGTACTCGTAAATCTTCAGAGCCGGACCCAGTTTTATCGAGAGTCCAGTTAGAACATCGTTACGAGTCATTAACAATAAAGACTTGCCATCAATTTCCTGCAGGAAGAAAAAGTTCAATCATCAAGGTTAAATCATCACAGATTCTTTCATTCATTAATTTTCTGTACCATATATCCTTATTCAAGGGAGTCTATTTCTGGGGACTCAGGGCACTAGGCAATGTAATTCAATCCATCAAAGGGCACACCGAGCACACAAGCTTCTGGTTGGCACAACAGAAATGCATTTTTATGGCTCTCTCTTCATCAAAAATCATGCTTCTTAAATGATCCTATTCAGCCTTTCTCTGTAAACTCTAGGTGCCAATTTGTCCCCACTCAGTACATAGCCGTACACAAGTCTCAAAGCAAGGCAAGGGAAAATTAGTCTTGAGAATCACACAAATTAAAAGCCCCGCGTCCTCATGTTAGAAGCTGCGTGCACATTGTCAAGTTGAGTTTTGAGACTTTGGAGGCATTTCAGGCAGTAAAACCTGTACAATCATAAATAAACGGCAATCTAAACTATTTATAAACTTTTAGAGAATTCGCTTTACAAGTTTTGTATAAATAGTTATACCAGATGAAAAAAGATATGTGGTACTCAGTAAAATTGTAGCCTTTTGTTTAATTAAAGGTTAATTTTTTTATTTAGTTTTAGTGTTTAAATGCTAGTTTTTAAGTGAGAAAACAACTAATGTTATAAGGAATAGACTACATTTAATTACTCATGTTCAATTAAAAACATGAATGGAAAATGTTGGAATGGGGCAACTTTTTTACATAAATTTTATTAATGTTAACTAAACTCCAGGATCAGTACTTGCAATACAGTACATGATGCATGATCTTAGTTGTATGTCAGATGTGAAATTAAACATTTTGGAGAAGTCCAAGGGAACTTTCACACCAGGCACGACTGATTTGTGCCGTACTTGGGTAGACACTCTTAGAAACAGAGGGTGGCAGTATGGAACTAGTTGGTTTGTGAGCGACTATTAGACACAAAAAGAAGAGAACAAGGAATTAATCTTTTCGATATGTCTAACATTACGATATTTCAGATAAAATGTCAAGAGCAATGCTCTTGCGCGTTCCTGCTTTATGGCTGTGTAGGCCAGAAGATGATAATACTTGTGCTTGCAACAGTTGCAAGAAAAAGTATGTGAACCCTTTGGGATTACGTGGATTGAACATGTTCAATAAAAACATGAAAACATATAATGTCTGAGTAGTATTATTTTAAGAAGACCGTTTTTCCATTGTTGTGACTTGATGAAGATCAGAGCACATTTTATGACCAATTCATGCAAAACTCCACGTAATCCCAAAGGGTTCACATACTTTTTCTTGCAACTGTATGTGTACACAGAGATTTAGGAGGATAAAGAAGGCCACCTTTTCAAGTGGACTCGGGCATGATGGACAAGATGAACTGTGCTTTAATAATGGGTTATTTTACTATTTCTTTAATAAATTAACACGGGTCTCAGAGCTCCCCAAAGTGTTTGTTGTTAATGCTCCAGTCGAAATATCCCTCAGATAACATTATTTTGAATAAGTAAAAACCAAGCCAGTGCATGTTACCTGATCCTGGAAAGCATTGGCTTGCTCTTCAAATCCAGTAGCTTTAAAATAATTGACAACGTCGGCTACAGCCCAGTGTGCAGGGTCGGGAAGCTGCCCGTTCTCAACCGTGCTGTGATTGAGAAAGAAAAATACACAACATACTGTATCACTCAAATGTGTTTAATCCCCAAGTCAACATACAGTATGTCATCATGTCAAAGTTCATTAATTCATTCAACATTAACAAAACCATACCGTTAGCATTTTAAAAACACATGTATTAATTACTGACAGCAACTTTTAATAAAATGCATATAGATAGCTGTAGATATATTTTGTATTGTAACTAAACACAACAAGGAAACTTGTAACCAAGAACAGGATCAATAAAAAAGTCTTCAAGAACTTGGTTCTTGGTTCCTTTCTTGGAAACATATCCAAAAATAATTTTAGATATAATAATAATACATTTAATCATTATTATTATTATTATTAAGAGTAGAAGTATCAAGGTTAATGTTGTGCAGAGGCACAGCATTATAAAATAGCTTCTGTTTTCATCATGTTGTTATATTGTACTGTTTGGCTCTGAAAACTCACGCTGCTATAGAACATGGGAATATGAATGAATAAAGAGAAACTGATACCAAAGCTGCCATTGGCTTCTGGTTGATACCATGCTTATACATTTGCACTTGTATATACAAGCTGTGGTCTATGAAAATTTAAAAATGAGGAACCATAGCATCTTCTTACAATACAAGTAACCTGATAAAATATAAAGAAACAAATACTAGAGAACAAATGGATTTCTAGCAGCACTCCGAAGCAAACTAAACTGCTGCAAATGGTATGAAAAATGTCTCTTATACAGTATAACACTCATGACGGTCAGCTGCTAGTCATCACTAAGTGAGGGATTCTGATGCCACAAATGCAGTGGAACACAATTTACATCTGTGCTATACACTTTTTTTTTTCTGAAGTAGGAAAAAAAGCTATGAGGTAAGAAATACGGATAGCTGTTGCATTCCATTTAAAAATAAAAGCAACATGTAAATGTGCAAGAACATGGACATGGCTATGTAAAATAGTGAAATGTAAACAAGTGAAATGCTGGTTGACATTCCTGAAAAATTAATTAAAAGGACTCAGTATTAATCAGCGTCAGTGTTGCTATAGACTAATGATAAAAAATGATAAAATGACTAAAAATGATAAAAAATAGAATATACTGTGCAAAAGGCTGAAGTCTTGACCCCTCATTTCTTCATATTAAATGAAATACAAGTATGTACAATCAATGATCAAATATTTCACACACAATTTAAAAATTGTTGTTAAATGCAACAACCTCAACTAAACACCTGCACCTATTTCGCACTGGTTCATGCCTTAAGTTAGATGTTTTTTGTTTTCTTTTTTGCTTGAATGATTTGTGTCACTGTGTGGCTTCACAAACAAGTATAAATAAAAATCCTCTGAAAGTACAGGGACTGAACTGAAAATGGAAGCTAAAAGGTCATTCAGGAAGCCTTGAGAACTATTCCCCAAGACTACATTAAAATGCCAGACAGTCTGGCTCTTCCACTCACTCACCGTCTATACCGCTTTTTCAGGGTCGCAGGGGCCATGGAGCCTATCCCAGGAGGCTTAGGGCACAAGGCGGGGTACACCCTGGACAGGGTGCCAATCCATCACAGGACACGCACTCATTCACACACTATGGGCAATTTGAGGACGACAATTCTGCATATCCTAGCCTAATCTGCATATCTTTGGACTGTGGGAGGAAACTGGAGTACACGGAGGAAACCGACCAAGCTTGGGGAGAGCACGAAAACTACAGAAACAAAAAGACGGTAATCAAGCCTGGTCAGGAATCAAACCTGTTCCTTGCAAGGCGACAGTGTTAACCACTACATCACCATCCCACCCTAGTATTTATCATTTTTGTACTAATCTATAGCAACACTGATATCAATAGAGTACTTTCAATTAATCATTCAGGAATTGCTCTCTGTACTCAGATGTGTTCCTCCTTCTCAGGGTGTCACTTTCGTTGTGTCTCGTTAACTGCAGCTGTTATTCAGGAAGTTTACAAGGATTATTATGTTAGGTGTAAACTGCTGTAAATGATTCTCACACGATTGTGACACTTAACCTCTGGATCTACAGTCACCTTTAGAAAATGACTGAGCAAATGACTGAGAAGAAGTGCAACCAGACAAAAACAAGATTCTAAACAGGTTTTCTTAGCAACCTACTACACATTTTCTATGCCCATGCTTGATGAATCGTTTTTTATTATGTTCTGGTTATTTGTACAAAATGGGGGGGGGGGAGAAAGGGTATACAACCTTTTAAGATATTTTTTTCATTTACTGCCAACATTCACCATGAAGAGATGTGAAAATAAAAATGATTATGGTAAATACAATTAAAAACTTGTGTAGGTTGTCTGAAACATGTACTTTTTAAAATGTATTTACATCTTAAATATAGATGGAGTGTCATAGAAATTAAAATATTACTTTGATGCAGGAAGAATGAAGAATGAAATATGAAACAAAATATAAATTTAGTAAAATAAGGTGACCGTCATGAGGGTAGAAAGCTGGGGTAAACAAACACACAGTTTAGTACATACCTTTTGGTTTCCATCGAACCATTTGCCTTGGTTTCCATGACAGCTAGAAAAACACAAACAGCTCATTAAGAAGCTGCCAATGCTCAAACTCAACAGTGTGTCTTTGTCCCAGGCTGTGTGCTGCACTCTTCACTTACCAGCTAATGACTCAAATGAGGAATGAATTGATGCTTAAAAAAGTAAAAATAACAGTATCAAATACCAACACACACTTTCTTTGACCTGAAAATTAGATTTCCAAGTCGATCTGATAAGAAACCTAAAAATAAATACTTTTTTTTTAATTTCAACTATAAAAGCTACCATCAAAAAGTAGCTTAACAACTAATTTCAACATAAACTAGCATATGAAATTCAGTGCTCTTGAAATTAAACTTTCATAGCAAAACCTCTCCCAGGAAAGAATATTAACCGATATCTCTCTGGCTTTTGCAATCTACTGAAGATCTTGAGTCGATTAAACACATGCCCACAGTTCTACACGTCCAACAGGATGCAGTTGCTTAGCAACAGGTTTGTTCAGCAATTCTGAATTCAGGTAAAAATGCAAAGATGCAGTTTGCGCCACGATATGCAGCCGCATTAAAGGTAAGCTCTGGCTGGGGAAATATTTTAATCAGCAAAACTACGCTGTTAAAATTAGATGTTAACAGGTTTGGATAAATTCCTGAAGCTCAATTTGTGTAATTTTATTTGTATAGCCAAAAAAATTAACACACACACACACACACACACACACACACAAATCAGGGTGCAGATTTAGATCCCCAGTAAGGACGCCAGGGTGATGGTGCTCAAAAGGGAACCAGTCTTCTTCTGAGTGACGGTCGATAGTGCAATTGTAATCAGAACTGGTCAGGGCACGCTGTTATAGGTCAACAATCCACAGTGCAGAGAGGTGTCACCATCCTAACATTTATCATGTTCCTTTTGCATCCCAACTGTAATGTTTTAAATGAAAAACGTGACTATGTAACAGTTTATAATTGTGTTTAATGGCTTTGAAAGTTCAAGAGACAAGGTAGTTCCTGCTGTCACTTGCATTAAACACTTCTTGGTTGAAAAAAAAAAGGACTATTTCAAAAGGGTCAAATTATTGGCCTGCATCAAGCAATTCCACATACTCTATGAGACGAGAATTCATTGGGATTGTTGTTGATAGTATAGGATTGGGACTAAACTGCTGTGTGGCCATAAGAAAAAACACTTGTTAATGAGACTAATCCACGTTTAGATTTTTTTTTGTAAGTTTGCCCACTTACAAAGAAACGAAGGCTCTATAATTTTTATCATGTATTTCTTAAAGAATACAGACAGAATAACAAAAAAAAAAAAAAGAATTTTATAATAATTTATTAATTGAATTGCATTTAAGAGAGTAAAATAAGTATCTGATCCCATATAAACCAACAATAATTCGGGCACCCACATACTGGTTCATGCAATTATTTGCAAATGCAAAAAATATAACCATCAATCCCCCTCGGTCTGTAGCTTCAGGCAAAATTTCGCCTCATGGGGTAAGGATAATCGTGAGAAAAGTTAAGGAACAGTCCAGAACCGCATGGGAGAAGCTTGTGAATGATTCTCAAAGGAAGCATCATGCTTTGGGGCGGTTTCTCTGCTAAAGGTACAGGCTAACTTAGCCGTATTGAAGGCCATGTATTCCAAATCTCGGAGAACCTTCTGAAGATGGGTCATGGATGGGTCTTCCAACATGACAATGACCCAAAGCATACTGCCAAGGCAACAAAGGAGTGGCTCAAGAAGAAGCACATTAACGTCAAGGAGTGGCCTAGCCAGTCTCCAGACCATACTGCTATAAAACATTTATGGAGGAAGCTGAAACTTCAAGTTGCCAAGCAACGGGCAAGAAACCTTAAAGATTTAGAGAAGATCTATAAAAAATAGTGGACCAAAATCCCTCCTGAGACCTGTGCAAGCCTGAAAAGAAAGGTCTTACCTCTGTGCTTGCCAACAAAGGTTTCTGCACCAAGTACAAAGTCATGTTTTGCTTAGCGATCAATTACTCATCAATTTATACTTATTAGATCGATATATACACATATATATACACTAATGATATGATAATAATAATATTAAATTTAAATAATCATTTTATTATAATAAATAAATATATATATATACACATACACAGTGGTGTGAAAAAGTGTTTGTCCCCTTACTGATTTCTTAGAGAAATCAGTAAGGGGGCAAACACTTTCACACCACTGTGTATACACACACACACACACACACACACACACACACAGCTGTGGAATAAAGACAGACAGCGCTGTGTTGAAAATGTGTTCACAATAAGCATCAATGGCTTTTTGATTACAGCAACACTACTGTCAGGTTGGCTTTTATTTTTAGATTTCATTGTACTTTACAATAAAACGCAGCACCAACACTCATCTTACTACTAAATTTTATTCACTTCTACTGTAAAATTACATACGATTTACTGAATTAGCATCCCCCCCCCAAGAAAAAACATTTAAATCAGAATAAAATCTGTAACCTGAAGCTTTTTAAACAAATTGAGTGACTGTGCACAAAACAGTTACCTGGATGTCAAAGTTGAATGCAGTGTTTCATTGATGTCTTCAGCTCAAACTTCATGGTACAGTCAGTGCCATTGTTTTTACCGCCTTTTCAGTTGTCAAGTGTCTTCAAGATACGTCACTGTGATTAAACAACCTTCAAAAACAGGCAAAGAGTCAGGAAAGGTGAGCAACAATCTGTGTGAAAGATGCAACATTTATTTTCCAGCACTTTCTCCCATGTGAATGACTGTACAAGTGAACTCAGAATAAGACATAAAGAAGATGGATTTCGGGGTCTGAAAAAGTAACTTCTGATTCATTCCAAAGAGCTGTTTCAAGCTGTGACAGAAAACAGATCATGTTCGCCCTATCATCCGGAGATCATGTGTTTAAATTGCGGTGATGCCAAATAAACCACAGTCCAAGAAGGCAGAAATTGGCCGTGCTCTCAGAAAGGAAGGGGTAGTGTACTTAAACTCCACAGTGTACTTTAAAATGTACTCAGTGCTCCCTGTACAGGAAATGTCAGTTAAGAACTTCCTTGGACCAAATTCCACCATTCGGAACATCCTGCTGCATCATCATCGCAGACATCACTTCATCTGTAAGATATCCTGGTTACGTAAGGACCTCGGATAAATTTCAGACTACTGAAATAGATACAAAATATTAAGATAAATCATTATATTCAAAATACTATATTAAGAAACACTGATATTAGAAAAAATAAATAAATAAATAAATAAATAAACCGGTCACACACTGTTGAAATGTATTGTATGAAGCTTACGAATAAATGTGATTTGATACATTCACAACATTACATTCCTAAATAGATTAAAAGTATGAAAATGAATATAGAAAATATTGCTTAAAATATTTGCACAAAACTGTTATTAAATAAGATTACTTTAGCCCTGATAATAATGAATGGTGCATGAAATTAATACCAGGTCTTGTGCAAGCTCTGTTTTTCTGTCACCGAGCGAGGCTCAGCGACTGATGGGTAATTTTGCTTGTCCACTTACAGTGAAGTGATGTTCCTTTGTCCCTTAGACTGTGTGCATTTCCATGTAAACCGAACAGCTTTGCTCCCCTACAGTTTGGACTTTTACTTAAAATTGCTGAATACCCTGTGCAGTCCACTTCGTAGTGCACTACTAAACAATCGAAACGCAGCATGCGAGCACTGGCACAAGGAAGTGGTCAGACAGCGCTCTCTTCCGAGTTTGACATACAAAGAGATGCTGTTGGCTGGAAGCATGCACCCTGAAGGAAGCATGTGATTGCATTTTAAGCGCTGGGATTACTTGCCAGGGTTATCAATCAAGACAATGCCAGAAAAGAGCCATTGCAGTCATGAAACCTCTTGTGACAACAACAAAAGTATCTCTAATTTTCTCTTCAATAAACACATTCTGACCAACAGGGTTAGGGTTAGTTTCCTCTTAAGATGCCCTACAAGAAAGACATCAAAACTGTTTTTGTTTTTTTTAGAGAGACAAAACATTAATGTTGCATCATTGATGTGTAGGATAGGAACAACAACTTCTTTCAGCTTTTTCAAAAGAGCGACAGAGTGAGAGGACGTGCTTTGTAAGTGATATGGCCAAAACAAAATTAAGCAGCATTGAGTTGTTTTTTTCTTTTTTAAATAAGGAACTAAACGGAAATGAGGCAAATGTAGCTCATACCTAAAGCTTTTACAGTACTGATCAGGCAATACCACACATTCGACTGACAATATTTAAGTTAATTAATATGCTCTTGAAACAGAAACAAAAGCATCAAACTAATTAACTCTGATATAGTTGTTGTTAGACAAAGGATGCAAATTTAAATAGTTTCTGAAAATAGCAGCTCTCCTTTTCACTTCAGTGTTACGTACGATTTATGATTTCACTCTTATTAATAGCATTTAACTTCAAGGTCTTTTATACTTTTGTATATGAGTGTATGCTTCTTTTTTCTTTTAATACAGGTTTATACATTGAAATAAACCCAAGAAAGCAATGTCTCAGTATTTATCCCTCATAAAACTTTTGTGCATTCTTCATGTGCAAACTTCATACATGACAGGTGTTCAAGTCAAAGTGGAACTTTTAATTGTGCAGAATAACAAAATGCACTTATGAGAGCAAAAACAGAGGAATAGATACAATCCCTAATGCACTAATACACTATTAGCGTTTCACTAGTGCTTGGATACCATCAAGGTAGAAGGTTTTCTCAGTATACCAGAGCCAAGATTGGACTGCCTGCATCATGTCTGAAACTCTGGTGTCCTGGAATTCCTTTAATGGACCAAATGGCTTGGAGCGAGGTCAGGACTGTAAAGAGGATGTGGCAATAACTTTCAGCTAAGCTCCTCTAATGTGCAAGAGACGTTTTTGAACGATTGATTATGTGTACAGTCTCTTCCACAAGTTGTCGCTGTTATGTTGCTCCCATTGAGGGGTCGATACAGCGAGCCACATGCACCTTTATGCTGGATGATATTCCTGACACAACCCTTTCATTTTTGTTGGGCTTGGGAATACCACTGGATCTTGTGGCTGGCTTTTGCGCAATTCGTGGCTTTTGAAACGGGCCTTTAGCATGGCAGGTGAAAAACCAAGCCATCAGTTTTCAAGGACCAGGCATTCCACTTGCTCTGCAAACCACCTCATCATTCATGGATGTTCTGCCCTTTTTTCTTTTTTTTAATGTTTGCATCGTTCGAACGCTTTACTGTCTCACAGAGTCTCGTAATGTGCATGTAATCTTCTGTAAACGTCAATCGGTTTTACGTCTTCATTCACGATTTCAATTTCATCGCAAGTCCCAGTTTGACTCGAACACCCTTTTTATTTTGACGTACCAAATTTACACAAATTTAAATTGTACACAAATGTAAAATGATTCACAAAAATAACGGCAGTTCTCCATTATACATTTATTACAATTTCATTTTAGTATATTGAGACTGTCCACACTGACAGCTGATCTTGAGGACTTTTTTGGTCCTCGATAATGTCATTAAACAGGATTTAAACACAGAAACTTCTCTATTTATTTCTCTCTCACGCAACTTTTACATTGATACTTGTAATTGTAGAAATCGTAAAAACGCACAGACATTGATAAGAGAAAGTAGTAAAAAGGTAGAAAGGGAAATCTTATGGTGGTTATGAAATGAACCAGTCTCATACGACACTGAGTTGGAGTTAGCTTAGCAAAAGTCAAATTAGAAATATATGACTTTAGAGTTTCGCAAGAAAGCCCACGTGCTAAACAGGGCAACTTTTTTGCCCCCCCATGTTAAACATTATGCAAAACAGTGAGTAAGAAAATAATTGAAATTAATGATGATAAACATCTCGTAGTCAGACAGGAAAGCCCTGAGTACCGTTAGCACGCTAGCCCCAGTCGCTTTAATACAGCCTGAGTCTCTACAACACTAAAACACCAAGCGTTAATTAAACTGCAGCTCACCTTAACGCCCGACTGTATTTATGTCTCAATTTAAACACACACGCATACACACTCTCACACACAGTTGTACAACAGTGAACACTCGAGTAAATTAAACACACCTTTTTGTGCGGTTGTTGCAGAGAAACCAGGAGGAACAGATCAGTAGGAGAGTGATGTTGCCTCTCGCAGCTCTGCTAAATTTCACACAAACCCATTTTAACTTCCGGAAAAATCCTCCGACGCACGCGAGCCGTCCGGCCAATCGCACACGTACGGCTGGTGCAGACGCAATGCATTGTGGGTCATGTTGTTCTACACACTAATTTATTGATTAAACATAGATTTTGAGCTCAGTAATATAACAAACGGTAAAACTCATTTAAAAATGACCTTTAAAAAAAAAAGTATCAGTAGGTCCCTGGAATACCTTATGTCTTATATTATCTTATTTAATTTTTGACCCTATATGATTTTCAGTTCCCACCTCGGGGTCTGTGTGTGTAGAGTTTGCGTGTTCTTGGTGGGTTTCCTCTGGGTATCCCAGTTTCCTCCCACAGTTCAAAGACATGCAGATTAGGCAAATTGGTGTTCCCAAATTGCCCACAGTGTGTGAATAAGCCATCACTAAGCTCTGCATGTGTGTGTGTGTGTGTGTGTGTGTCCTGCGATGGATTGGCACCCTGTCCAGGGAAGGTTCCCCACCTCGTGCGCTAAGTCTCCTAGGATAGGCTCCAGGGCCAAAAATAAAAAAGGACACAAAATGCATTTTTTTGGTACTGGAAAAGCACATATGCATGACTTGCATAATTTACATAAATCCGGAAGTATTGCGGAAAAAAAGAATTACGCAATTTTATGCAAAAGTTTAGTAAAACTGACACGATTAACATTGTCCAAACTGCTCTTCAATTAAAACAGTTTAAACAAAAAGTGTTGCCAATTTACGCTTCTTCTTTGTATAATTTCTTATTGTTTACGCTTTCTTTTCAGATCTGTGTGTCAGGCATGTTCGTTCATTCATTCATTCATTCATTCGTTCGTTCGTTCATCTTCTATACCGCTTATCCTATACAGGGATCTTGGAGGACCTGTAGCCTATCCCAGGAGACGCTGTTAACAAGGTGGGGTACACCTGAAACAGGGTGCCAAGCTATGACAGGGCACACACATGCTTTGGACTGTGGGAGGAAACCGGAGCCCCAGGAGGGATCCTGCCAAGCACGGGGAGAACATGCAAACTCTTTCTTTATTCTGCCTGTCCTGTACAGTGTCACGGTAGGCCTGCTGTCAATCCCAGGGGATTTTCAAGGGTTGAAAATCTGTAAGTGGTGTAAAGAATAAAGACAGTGAAGGTGGACTCATCAGATAACAATACATGTTTCACATTGTCCACAGCCTAAGATTTTTGCTGCTGGCTCCACTGAAACCGATGTTTGGCAGGATTGGCTATAGCAGCCTGGCCTTGTACATTGACCCTGTGGAGCTCCCGACAAACACTTTTGGTGGAAACAGGAGAGGTGAGGTGCACATTTAATTCTGCAGTGAGTTGGGCAGTTGTAGTTTTATGTTTTTTCGGATACAATCCGGGTTAGCACCCAGACATTCCTTTCAGACAGCTTGCCTGTTGGATGTGGTTTGTCCTTCTTGGTGCTATGCTTACCCTGGCTTTTTATACATCACAAAGACTTGCTTGGTCTCTTGGTCACAGAAATGTCCTAAATGTGAATGTCCCAAAGTATTCTACTCCTCTTACATTACAGTGCTTAGCCAATAATTACCATTTTAATTTATCCATGAAAACTTCACACCTTTTAGTATGAGGGACGTTCAAGTCAAACTGGTACTTGTAATATTTTAAAGAATGCTGTACTGTACATGCATGAACGACAGCCCTGGCCACGGTGACTCAGAGCCCACTGAGGTTGTTCCCATGAAGATTCAGGAACTATCTGTCTGTGGGAACTGGACACACAATCATTCACAAACACCACTTGCACATTACAGGAACTCGGTGTACTGTATTGTCCACACATTTGGGCCATTAAAGGAGATCTTGAGAGGCCAGCATTTTAGACCTGAAGCATGCAGTCTGATCATTGCTTCATTGTACTGAGAAAACTTTCTAATTTGATGGTATCCAAGCACTAGAGAAATACTGGGATAAGTGCATTAGTGTAGCAGGGGATTATATAGAAAAATAAAGGTAGCTTTTACTCTCATAATTGTGATTTGTTATTCTGCACAATAAAAAGTCATTGTTTGCTCCTGGATGGACTGCCAATTCATTGCAGTAAACAGACAAATGTGTAACATACTAACATTGTTAAATGTTTAATCCATACAATTGAATTATATGAATCATCTATTTTACAAAGGCCTATGAATGCAGGGTTACTATAAAAATGATCATGTATCATAATGATTATATAATTTATTTATTTTTTAACAAACTTGGTTATATATTTATGATTTCATAATTAAGTGAAAAACTGATTTCCAAGTTTTAGCATACCAGGAAAAATAATAACAATCTCACACGGAAATATCTGTAGGGCAGAAAAGAAAGCAAAAAAATTAAAAAGAAAGCTTTTGGGTTTTGCATACATGAAGAAAGAAGAAGGTGTGACACAGGCCTCAGAGGGACTATGGCTGGTTCTGCAGGATGTTCAGTAAAACTAAGCAGCTCATTTTCTTATAGAACTACCGAAAATGTATGAAACATTATAGTTTAAGTAATGGTTGTCACAAAAAAAATACTATTCACCGCTTTTTATTTATTTATGTATTCTTTAGCACATCCTTGCTCTACAGCAGTCATTTTCAGATGCCTAGGACTTTTACACAATACTGCGCGCACACACACACACACACACACATACACACAGGAGCTGGAAATCAACACATCCAAATTATTCAATCCACATTGAGAATTCAATAGGTATTTGGTATAAAGTTCGCTAGTACACAAACCAAAATGAAAGTAATGGAGATCATTGCTGCCCCCCATTCTGTGTTTTTACACATCTAATCCTGAGATCAGCTGTGTGTAGTTTTGCATCTTTCATTTGTTCTCCAATTTTGTCCTTGCTCCCAGTAACATGCCAGTAAGCGTACCATAAATCCCCCGCCCACGTGTAAATGAGCACATCAGGGTGCACGTGTACATAGTGCCCTGCAATAGACCGGTGTTCCATTCAGGGTGTGTTCCCACTTCAGCCCGAGATCCAGCATGATCCTGAACAGTTAAAAAAATAAATAGAACCACTGAAATAAAAAGCATTTTCCTTTATTTGTTACAGTGACATTATTATTAATTTTTTTTTTTACATAAAATATGCTACAGCGAAAAGGTGGACACGTCCCTTAAAAATACATGTAGGCTAATAATGCAGGGGAGAAGGCGCACGCTTTCTAAATGACATTGTGCAAATTATCATACAAACTAAATACATAGACATTGCATACTAGAGCTCACACTGAAGAGTGAAATACTAAATCATGTTTCATTATTTTTGTTGTTGTTGTTGTTCTTGGGAGTACCGTGTTCTGAACATTTAAATAAAAGAAAACACTGTCTTTCACAAATAAATGTAAGAACTTCGAATGACTTGAAAAAAAAAAGTCAGTCAGAAGGGTTCAACAAACAATATATACTGTAAGTATAAGTCCTCTCTTTAACATGGATATAAATAAACTTCCTAAACAGAAAAAGAAACATGAAATGATACTACAGTCCAGTCAGATTTTTTTTTTGTGCTGAATGTAAATGCCACAATCTCCTAAAGATTTAATGAACTACATTAAATATTATGGAATGTCACATGATGAGGAGAACATGAAGCAAAAATACATAGTTGAGGATATTCTTAAAGAGAAACAGTGTGAACTGGGGAAGTTACAGATTAAAAACCTGCCTTTTCCATGCAAGTGTTAGGCCTGTCACAATTAATACATAATGATCTAATAATCAGATGTTAACCTGATTAAGAGAAGTGTGAGAGGCATCGGCGTGGGATCTCATTTCGGATGTGCTCATGCTTCAGGTAGAGCGTTCAATGGATATATTCCAAATCCACTACCACCGTGATAAACTAAATGAAGATGAATGAATGATAAATATGAAATAAAAGACTTATTACAGACTTTTAATTAATGATGAAGGTGTAATGTGAAAAGCGGATTTACAGCTACTGCTAAGTTGATTATTTTCCTGTTACAGAATGTGTAAAGTATTTTATTCCTCTTGCGATCTTGTACTTTAGAATTATGCTGAACATTGTGGACTATCTGAGAAGCAGGTTTCTGCTGTGACTTGCATTACATTCAATTCAATTTGACTTACATTTTATTTGTGAATCACTTTTAACGATTGATATTGTCACAAAGCAGCTTTACAGAAATATAAATTCAGGATATATTTTTTAAAAACAATAAAATAATTTTTACATTTCTGATTATAGATTTATATATTATAGATCTCTTTCACTCCGTGTAAAAAGCAGCTTATCGTGTTGCCAAAAACCTCCGTACTTGGTTCCGAAGACACGTTCATAAAGGAAAACCTACTGACTGTTACCAAGCACTGAGACCTGAGACTTCTTAAACAAGCATTAAACATATCCTTACAGAAACCTCACCATAGTGACGAGTATAGGTCTTTGTTTAATAACTACACATTCTGTTTATCTGTTCATTAACAGGTTAGTTCATGTGATACATCCTTCATACAAGTTCCTGTGAATAAATACACACCTGCATCATTAACTAACCGAGCTGCTGTTACAGAAAAGTAACCAACACTTTCTGACCCATCAGATTCAAGAATGTAACAGCGCTGTGGTATAAATTAATTAATTAACTCTGTTTCCTCAGATCTGTGCTGTGTGTAGTCATCAGAAGTTGATAAGCTTATTATCCCTAAAGCTATACATATGATAAAACTATAAAGTTGGCGTTTCTGTACATTGAACATATTAAGGGATTAAGGTGAGTAATACAACACATTAAGATGATTTTTCGAAATTTCTGTCTGTCTGTTTGTCTGTGCATGCATCACGTAAAAACGACTAAATTAATTTTAATGGGGTTTTCACAGGTGTATTTAGCCAAGCTTGAGGTAACATATCGGCTTTGTTTCTTTGCAATCAGCCCACAGGAGGGGAAAATATGCTTCTTCGAAATTTAAATGGAAAACACCCTTATGTCATAAAAAACAATAAATTGACTTTGAAAAAAATCATTGCTTCATCTCAAAATTCAACAGATGTTGAATGTTGCAGTTATGATGTACAAATCTAATAGCTAAAATTTAAATAAACAATCAAATTTCTAAATCTACCACTCTTTGTTGATCCATACAGCTGGGATGGATGTCCATTGTCTCCCTTATTATTTTAATTTGCTATTGAAACTGTAGCCATGGCTGTTCTTCAATTGTGGGTGACACTGAATATCAATAATGGTCTTTTTTTGTGGGCGATATTGTCTTGTTTTTAATAAACCTACAGTAGTATAGAAAATCTCTATTTCTGTCACATTTTTCTTAAATTTTAGACTGTGGTCTTCTTCTTATTATTATTTGAAGTTGTTAGTTGTATTTGTGTGTGTATATATTAGAGTTGAGTAAAAAAAAAAAAAAAGTTTCCCAGTCTAAAATCTTGCAGGATTACATTTTTTGCCTTCAGCCATACGGACATAATTATACTACAGTCATGTTTATATTATAAGAATGGCATAAAATAAAAACAGTAAACTGTAAATATTATTAAGCTATGATATTTGTCAGCCAGAATTGTATAATCGTGACAGGCCTAGCTGGTGGACCTTACAAATGTAATGTGTATCTTAACTACTTAATAAACATAAGTTTATTTTCAACTGTCTGCTCTGGCTGTTATTGTGAATTATGTTTTATTATTAATAATAATAATAATAATCTTTCAAAATACTTACTTTCAGTAATCTTTTTGTACGCATACATACACACACCACCCACACGCAGTGATAAATAAGCACGCACACACACACACACACTCACCCTACGTAGGCGGGAAGTGAATATGTCATGAACAGCATAAAGCTTAAGAACTGAATTTGCATGAAACTGATGTAACGTTGCTGGCAAGAACAAGCAGCACCAATCTTAAAAAAGTGCATTATCACAGACTAATAGTAATAATTTCCCTAAACACATGTAAAAGTGGCCTCTTCATTCATCACAGTTAAAAAAAAGAAAAACAAAAACAATGTTGAAAAAAAAACCTAAAAAAAAAAAGAGAGAGGGAAAAAATAAAACTATAAGTGTGTCTGGTGCTTTGTGTTGCAGCCTAAAAGAGAAACTGCATTTCGTGCCGAACTTCATCTATAACTTGGTGCAAACTGCACATAGAGATCATGACTCTCTCACAACCTCATGGAATGAAGAAACGTGAAACAGTCTAAACACACATGACGGTCTGGGCTTCACTCTCACCCTTGAAGGAGTGCAAAGAAAATGAAAAAAAAAAAAATCCCAATATACAAGAGCCCCTTGAGAACTCTCGTCCAACTAAAACTCCAGGAACTCCTTGGCGCACTTCTCTGTGTCGGAGATCCGGATCTCCTCCTCTTCATAGTCGTCGAAGTTGCTCGTGTCTCCTGGTCCTCTGCACTTTGGTATGATGGGTGCCTCGACCTGAAAACAGAACGCTCTTAACGTGTGTCCTTAACAACAAAACTCATGTCTAGTCATTATTCATGAGAAATCTCTCAAAAATGTGCTGCCTAGTCTAATGGTTTCATTGAAAAACTGGAAAGGTAATTAACTTGGCAAAGAAGTGATACTGTAGCTATGTTAGTAAAGTGGACTAAAGAGTATTGTCATTTCCCCTTACCATGTTTAACCACTTGTATTAACAGGATAATTATGCCCAACACTTTCTATTGCTTGGCTTCATCAGTGTTTACACACACACACACACACACACACACACACACACACACACACACACACACACACACACACAATATGCCTAAATGTGTGTGGAAACTTAACCATAACACCCACATGTGCTTGTTGAACGTCTAACCCCAAAAGTCATTAAAACAGACTTCTCCTTTGTAGCCTCTGTTGTTCTAGGGAGGTTTTACACTAGATATTAAAACATGGCTGTGGGAATTTGTGACCATTCAAGTTGCATAGCATGTAGTTAGTGTTCCAGTTCATCGGGGTTGGGGTCAAGACTCATGTTCAGGACAGTCAAGTTCTTCCACTTTGCTCTTGGCACACCAGAACGTCATGTTTTTGGGATTTTGGGGTATAACTTTTTTCTGTGGTCTTTTCACTAGTGTGCATCTACAGTTGCCTGTAGGGTTCCAAAAATGATTTGGTTTGCAGTATAACAATTTTACCACCAAGTGTTACGTGGTGCGTTATGGAGAGCTGCACCATGAGATGTTATAATGTTTTTAAGAGCCTCAACGCAGGGCAGAGCGGGTGAATGAAACTGTAGTTTGCGAGAGTGCTTAAAACACAGGAAGTCCTTTCCATTTGGAGATTGGAGAATTATTCATTGTGAACCAAACAGAAACAAAAGAAAACTGGAAACACAAAAACAGCTCCGCCGTCTACACGGGACCGGACGGGGCTCTGGAAACTAAAAATAAAACCTTATATCCTCTCGCTGCCTATGCCTTTACCGAGGACATATAGGAGTGAGAGAGAGTTTGTGTTTTTATATGTATACCTTTATACCTTGCCTAAGAGTGCACGCTTAAAGGATAGCGTGTCACTCCCTCTCTCTCTCTCGCACCGGCCTCTTAGGGAGACAGAGGCTGGGTCTCTCAACTTTCTGCATGCTTGTCTTCTCTGTCTATCTTTCCCTTTCTTTCCTTATCTTTTTCTTTCTTTCTTTCTTTTCTCTCTCATTTTTTCCTTTTTTTTTGGCCCTGATACCTTACCAGTGCTACCTAAATGATCGCACGAAGTGCCGAGGTATCAGGACCCTTAAGTACACACGCCGCCAGGTGTGTCGTATCCAGGCTGATTGCCTTATGGCAGCATTGGCTGGCAACCGCATGTCTGTGTGGCCGCGCCTCGGCCTGTTTAGAACTCCGTGGGGTAGCAGCCTGCGGATCTGCCTGTTCTGAACAGTGCAGAGTATATTTGCACGGCTGCGCCCTCACGAGACCCGCATCGTTACGCTAAGAAAGCAAGTGTGATGACGATTCTGATTTTTTTTAAATTATGTAATTAAATAATTATTCAAATGCTACCAGTATTGCTAGATATTATTCATTTGTGTCCCCTGATTTATCGTGAGTGCTAGAGTGCTGGAATTTGACGCCTATATCCTGTACTATATAGTGTGTAAAAGCACCACCATGCTTCCTACAAACTCCTTGCATCCGACTGTACACTACTGCACACTACAGTACTGCACACTACTACCACTTGCTAGTTGCACTACTTATTGCTGTACATGTGACGCACACACATGTATTTACTATTATGTAATAAAGATGGAGGAGGGGGGGGGATCCTTGGTATGTATCAGATGTACATAAAGTGTATATAAAGTCTGTGTGCAAGGTAGTGCAAGTAGTCATGGTGTGCATCACATATACAATAATAAGTAGTGCAAATAGAACTTAAATGTGGCAGTAGTGTGCAGTCGTACGCAAGGAGTTTGTAGGAAGCATGGTGGTGCTTTTACACAATATACAGTACAGGATATAGGTGTCAAATTCCAGGAAGTTAACTCTAGAACTCAAGATAAATCAGGGGAGACAAATAAATATTATATAGCAATACTGGTAGCATCAAGAAAGGTTATACAAACCCAAATCAGTAAAAACAATGTTGTCGGACTTCAATTTAATTTCATATCATATTTGAAAGAATGTCAGGATTAAGATAAGGGGATAGTAGCATGGGGATAGAGGTAATGATTGTCACTTTTCTCATGACATTATTCATCTCAAACCACATCACTCTTATGCTTTCTTATTATGAATGAGTTTGGCATGAGATCAGGTTGACCCAATTTGGCAGCTAGCTCATCGTGTTGTGGTAACTGCTGCGAGATGGAAAGTTTCAAATCAGTTCACGTTCTCTTATCCAGCATATCTTCTGTGTAAGTAATACTCATCTACATGTACAGTATGTACACTCTCTACAAAACTGTATGTCATTGGTGATGTAATTCCTTGGATTGTAATGTGAATTTGCTTTTAAGAGCTTATCTTATATGAACAATCTGCTCTAATTTGCCTTAAGAACTTGAAATACATTTAATAGAAAAAGTGACTTCCCTGGACAAACTTTTAAAATTGAAAACTGAATGAAATGAATAAACAAGTAGGCATACCTTTCTTTCATAAATAGCGATCCAATCTGTCGTGGCAAACCACTTGTGGTTTTTAATGTCATTGACCCCATTTTTTAGATTGCCAAAGCGTTTGGTGAGATCAACCTGAAGCAGATTTTTCAGCAAGTCCTTCAGGTCGGAACTGAAGTGAGAAGGGAATCGTACCTACAGCCAGAATATGCACATTTTCAATAATGACATTGGGTTTAAATAGAAACATACACGTTGTCTAGTCTATACTATAATGATTATATGGATCATAATACTGTAGAACAAATAAGCAGCGTTGGAGATAAAATATAGATGGAGTATAACCATGTACCTTTCCAGATACAATTTTCTCATATATCTGGATTGGCTGGTCTGCAAAAAAGGGTGGATAACCTGCAGCCATCTCATAGATCAGAACACCAAGAGCCCACCAATCCACAGCTTTATTATAGCCCTAAACACAAAGGAGAGAAGAACTTCTATTTAGTAACGCTGAAATAAATTTACAGTGGATATGAAAGCATAGTGTTGTTGTCTTAACCTTGCTAAGGATGATCTCTGGAGCCAGGTATTCTGGTGTGCCACATAATGTCCAAGTCCTGCCTTTTACTCTTTTAGCAAAGCCAAAATCGGTCACCTAATATACATATATTACAGCATGAAGAAAAAAAAAAAAACATTGTAAGATTTAAGAAAGTTATTTCAGGATTCATATCGTGGAGGGAAGTGATTTACCTGGATGTATCCGTGCTGATCGATGAGAAGATTCTCAGGCTTCAGGTCTCTATAGATGAGGTCTAGCGAGTGGAGGTACTCAAACGTAAGCACGATCTGAGCTGCATAGAACCTGGCATGGTGCTCACTTTGGGTGAAGACAAAGAGTATACCATTAAATCAAGTAAGTTTATTATGATGGACATCACAATCTTACTGGCTTGCGATTTACCTGAATCTTCCAATTCGTCTGAGGTGCGAGAACATCTCTCCACCAGGAACATACTCCATTACCATATACAAATTTGAGTTGTCCTGAAAAGCCAAAAAATAACCATTAACATTAGAACTATGATCATAGTAATCTCAGTAATAGTTTCAGTAGGTACAAATAATCTACCTGCAAAATAAACAAATGGAAAACAAAGATTTGAAATGATTAAGATTGAGTTAAGAACTGTTTGACGCATTATTAAAACCTGGATGGATATTGTGGAACTGTGACTTTCGTGAAAGGAATGTGGTCAGAAAAGCAAATTAATTGAGATCTCTTCATTGATGAATTAAGAAAGTTAAAGCATTTCCACACACAACGTGATAATAACTCATAGAATTGGGACTAAGCAGATGTGTGCCCATAAGGATTTTTTGGCTAATCAGGAAAGAAGTCTTCAATTTGTTAGAGAAAACAAAAGAGTGGTCTTTAGAGCAATGAAAAAAGATCATGTGGTCTGATGAGTCCATGGGTGTGTCAGGGTAAGAAGGGAAGCGTATGAAGCAATTCACCCCCATCATGCATAATGCCCACTGTACAAGCCTAAATGTGGCAATAAAATAAAAGTCAGCTAACGACCCAAATGTACGGAATGACCAGTGAACTTTTTCTTCCCGGACAGTCTGGGCATTTCTCAGAACTCAAACTGTGGAAGAGTGGTTCTGGGAGCATGAGCGGTCATGAGCGGTCATTTATACATGAGGACTGGCTTCCACATAGTGTGCTTTGTGCTATAATCAAAGCTAACGGCGGTCAAACTAAGTAATGGAGTGGGTGACTTTATTTTAAGAAATAACTAAACGTGTAAAGAAATAATTCCACACTTAACTGAGGTGTTAAGTAAAAAACACTATCATCCGTTTACCTTAAAAGAGTATTCCAATCTGACGAGAAATGGAAAAGAGACGGCCTGCAATATTCTCTTCTCATTTAACGTGTGTTCTATTTGTTTCAGCTTCACCACCTTAAAAACACACAAAAGAAAAACTGACAGACTGAATCAACAATACAAGATGAAATTACTGAACATACAGTACACATTTAAAGTGATTTTAATGGAAACTATTCAGGATTGTTTTTGTTGTTCTAAAACGTGGAGATAGTTTACATGCATTCATCTTGGACAGTCTAAAATGGTCAAATCTAGACCAAGAACAACACTATAGAATATTATAAGAAATAATTGCATTATTAAACTTAACATGACAGTGTACTGGGGAATATTTGCACTGCTTTTGACATGTGTATCAATCCTACAAAGATTAACAAATTATTTTTTTTATGAAAATTGTGATGCACCATTATTTTGTTTCCCTGTAAGATCTTTCTTTAGATCAAGGTTCTCTTAACAGATCTATTAGTTAGCAATGAGACTCAGAAATATAGCACTTTGTCTAATGGTATTCATTTTTCTCTGTAATATCATTTTCTCTTCATTTCCTACCAGCTTTTCTCTCTCGTGCTCCTATTGCATTTTATTAACATTTATTAATTCATGCATTAATGCATTTTTTTATTTTACCATTACTTATGGGTTATTAAAATCCATGAATACTGAACTACAATTAAACAACCAAAATGCAGCGAATAATGTTATTTAAGGAATATATAAAAGCATAATATAACATTTATCCAAGTCAAATTATTGCAGTTGTAATTGTCATTTGTGAATTTGTGAACTGTACAGTGAATATGCAAAGTACGGTCTCCTAAATACACCGCAGACGTTGCTCACAGTTTTAACAGTGCTCATTTACAGTGGAAACAGATTCTCACCTCAGCTCTACTCATCACCAAACGGAACGTAAAGTCGACTAAAATTGAAGGTGAAAGAATTAAAATTGAAAGGTGCACACGTGCATCAAAAACGAACAACGTATAGGTGTCATCTTCTAGGTTTTGAAGTGAAGACCTAAAGTTCCTGTTTCCTCTGTGGCGGAAACCTGAGACTTATCAACTGGTTGGAGGTTTTGTCTCCTATTATACTCACTTTCTGCTTGTCTAGGATCTTCATAGCATAGTATTGCTCCGTTGCTTTATGCTTCACTAACATAACTCTTCCGAAAGAACCGGTACCCAGAGTCTTCAGTCTTTCAAAGTCATCAAGGCAGGTTGTGCTCTGCAGAGATAAAAGAGGTTGTTTAAAAACATCACTACGAAGTAAGCACACAAGGACAAATACAACGCCGTTCTGTGGATCCCTTACCTGTGGCGGACACTCCCATTTCCTCAAGAAATCCTCTCTGGCTTTGGCTAAAAATTCTTTCACTGAAGGAACCAAAGCATACAAAAGGTTATACATTTAAATTTTTCAGTTGTACATTTATTATGCATGCAAAATGTTTCATTCTATCATGAGGGCACATTTAAAAAACAAAACAAACAAAAAAAAAACTACCCAACATATTTAAGGCAATCCATGAAAAACTGCACCATTTTATACCTAGCTGATGTACATGCAAACTCAAAGGAGACACAAACCACAACAAACGTGCAGCTGTACCACACCGCAAATGCATCTGCCCTTCATTTTACAGAGTGTGATAGAATTGTATAGAATAGAAATAATTCCTATTCTTGTACTCTACATGGTAGTAATAGCAAACTAGGAAACTGGACATGTTTGTGATGTTTTCTGATAGATTAAAAAAGTTTGTTAATAAAGTGGGATGAGATGGAGCTTAGACTACTTGTTACATAAGGAAAAACTGTTTATTTTCGAAGACTCAATTTTAAACTTCTAATTTAACAAAGTGCAGTTAAACCTTGGATTGCGAGCATAATTCAATCCGGAAACGTGCTTGTACAGTATATCAATTTCCGCATAAGAAATAATGGAAACCCAGATGATTCATTCCACAACTCAGATATGTTCATCTAAAAATAATGATTTATTATAATGATAACAAATGTTAAAGTAAAAAAAAAATTAACCTGCACTTTATCTTTGAAGTAAGATGAGAGAGGAGAAGAGTGGGGGTGGGGGCTATTGTGTAGAACAACTTTCTCACACACACACACACACACACACACACACTCTAAAGGAAACACTGCTCTGTCTGCAAACTTCTTTAATAAAGAACCTCTCCAATGACACTTGCTTTTACCTCCTTTTAAGGATTTCACGGAAATGTGGCGTTGCATTGTCATTAAACAGATTGATATCCCGCACTGCTACAGACATGTGGTCACAATTTTATAGAAAATAGTAAACTCGCGCACGGATGTTGACTATACAGGTGACGCATGCGCACTGAGACAGAGCATGGGAGATGATTACCCACAATCCCGCAGTGCGAGAGAGAGAGGAACCATTGGATTAGTTGTGATCATTTAAAAATTTTGCTCGTCTTGCAAAACGCTCACAGACCAAGTTACTCGCAGTCCAAGGATTTTCTGTATATAGAAGAAAATGTTACGTTTTTGGTAAAATCTTAAACATTATTTTCTGGACTAATTCTGTACAATGAATAACAGATCAAATGAGACACCTTTCTCATTTGTCAGCAGGGATTCATTTAGGGCACAAAATAAATATCCGTCTTTAAGAAATCATTTAATTGATCCCTTGGCTTATACACAAAGTCCATATAGAGCAAACTGTCTCATATACCATGCATCAGGCTGTATTTAACATCACATTCTCTAAAACACTGGGCATTTTGTAAAACGTGAGCATACCAAACGCTTCTACAGTTCGCCAGGAATTGCAGGAACATTCACCCACACGGATGAAACAACAACAGGGGAAAGAAAAGAGTGGAAAGTAATGTTTAGGTACTTCACAAACGTTAAGTCAACCAAAATCTTTAAAAAAAAAAAAAATCATTATCCAAATGATACAAGACCAGAAGCTGTATAAATAGTTTCAACAGAACTGCACGTACGACATGACATTTTGTAGATATCATTATAAATTACTACAAGAAGTGCTATTTAGTTTTTGACTGCATAAGAAGGAAACAGAAGTCTTCCTGTGAGTGTGCAGATAGCACTGTGCGAACCACAGACGGCTAGTCCGAGACGCTATCAAACGTACTCGAGCAGATGCGTTCAGACTACGCTACAGTCCTGATGTTTCTCAATCAGCACTTACGGATCTCATACAACAGGAGCAACCGCAAACGAGTGTCAATTCAGCAATTATAGTGGTCCAAAAATAAATGTGACAATTTACAGTGCTCACCATTACACCCAGTGTATACCAAGGTGCAAAGGAACATTTCATAAGCAATAACAAACCATGATGACTGAGTACACGCATTTCCTGGAAAAAAAGAAATTACAGATCATCCGATTGGATGATTTCAATTTTGATAGTAAACTTTTGCAATAACGTAAAGATCATAAGTTGCTGAAGATTATTGGGTGGTGTGAAAGTTGGCAATTTAAACAAACATGCAAATATATATATACACAAGAAAACACAAGAAGTCCCAACAAGTGGTAGTTTAGGCAAAGCTGATTATTGGTTAGTTGATCTAAATCCTATATTGATATCAGCAGGTAGTTGAAGTACAATATATCCCTTAATATTTGAAAGAAGTTGACATCATACTTATTCCTGTCATTATTATTTACACATCATGTAGAAATTAAGCAGTTTATAGATAAGAATAATGCTAAGAAGTAGTATGATTAATTTCTAGTCTGTCTACATCTTGAACAACAATAACAATAATAATAATCATAACATGTCACTTTTAACATTGCTGTTTTGCGTCACTTTTTCCACTTTCAACAGTACAACTGTCTAGCCCCCCGTCTAAAAAGGAAGTTGTATTTGTAAGCTAATTTGGTATAGTATAGTAAATACTAAATACCATAGTAAAACATTCTTGATAATTTTATTCACAGCATTTGTTTTTTGTGCAGCTCTATTATCCAGCCATCTTTTTCTATGAAAGAATATGACCTACAGTACACTGTAAATGTTTGAAACGTAACTAAATCAGATTGTTACTAAGCACTTGCAGACCTGCTTAATTTCACTTACTTGCTTCTTCCCACATGACAGTGTACCCCGAGACGTGCGGTCCGTCACTCTCTTGTGATTTATCATGGTTTCCCTTGCGAGGTTTGTAAAAAAACAAACGACTGGCAAAATTGTCCAGCTTTTGCAGAGCAGAGTTGGTGCCCAAGTTTGGATCCCTGCCTTGGGCCATTGGCTGTATTATTCCGTGCTACAACTGCCTGAAACGCTCAACGTGCATGGGCTGTACGTTTCAGGGCCCTGATGAACAACAGACACTTCCTGTTTGTGATACTTCCCTCGCTTTGCTTATTGCAGCCACGGTCTGCCTTACCGCATACACAGCTAGTTACACTTCCTGTTCGCGATAAACTGCTTCATATTTTTTACAGCAACTATTAGACAGCAGTTCTGCTTATTCTGATTGAAACAATACCTTGTTGAGAGTATTTAACATGGGCTTGTATTTTGTGCAACTGAGACCAACTGCAAACTCTAGAATTATTGGCATCCTGCAAAAGAAGAAAAGTGTACAAAATAGACACAGCACGCAGAGATGGGAATTGTGCTCACTTTTCATACCCAAAATTTCTTCTCTTAGAAATATGCGTGCCAGTCTTACCGATGGCCCTTAGGGTTATTTCAATGAAAATAAAATTAATTGCATTTAAACAAGGAATCCCAAAGTCAATTAAAACAAAACACAGTTATTGACCTGCCGGGAGAGTACAGTACATACATATATATCATACCGTAAATGGCAATGACATCCATTAGAGTCTAAAAACACAGCAGGACACATGAACAGGGTGTTTAAAAAAAAAAAAGTAAAAACCTCTTCTTTTGAGGTAAAAAACTCTTCAGCAACACCCAAATAAGCACAGAAATTATCAGGGAAGAAATTGAATTGAAGAAGGTTCACATACACAAACCTAGAAAAAAAAACTCAAGCTTGTTAAAATCATATTAGCAAAAGATTGTTCGACTACACAGGTGGAATCAGATGGAGCTCCTGATGAATGGATGTACCTGCTTCACAGGAAGAGGCTCAGTGCGCAAATTCTATCCAAAGCTGCATTAAATAGTGGTTCCACAGAAAAAATGGTTAAAAAAGAAATTGCACTAATAATAAATAAATAAAATAATTCTGGGGAAAACTGTATATGATACACTACATAGCTTTTTTTGCAGGATTGGAGTGCAAACTGCTGCCTTTAACTAGTACTATACCAGTGTTTATATACTGTTGTACCTCAGGATATGAATTTAATACATTCCAGAGAGGAGCTCGTAAGGGGAAATGTAGTACTGTGAAATGCATTTTTTTCATAGAAAATATTGTAAATTTATATATTCCATTCCAGCCACCCCAAAATAATACCAATATTACCAATTTTCTACCTACACTGAGCTATAGCCTGTGGACCTGCATCGATCTCCTAATCGCCTCCGAAACCACTGCTTTGCTCCAGTGCATAAACATGAACACTGTTCAACACTGTTTTCTTGAACATCTGTCAATAAAGACTTGTGTTTGGGGGAATCTGTTTCCTGTGTTTTTCTATGCTTTTCAAACCTGTTACTATATATTAGGCATGGGAATCACCAGTCACCTCCTAATACGATATCATGATACCTAGCACGTAATTAGATTACATTTGAGATTCTATAAGTATCACGATTTTATAAACATCCCATTTCAGAAGTACATTTTCCCCCAAAATTGTTACAATTTCAAACATTTTAAAAAGCTTAACGAATTTTAACATTAGTTTTGTTACTTATAAACCACATGCAGCATTTAAACTATACAATCTATATCACTATATAACACATTGTATTTATTTATTGTAAATAGGCCACTTATGCACTGTCATTGTTATTTTACTGTTATTTCACTGTCTATGTACATGTATTCTAATCTAATCTAATTTCACTTACAGTAATTTAAGTTTAATAATAACTTCAATAAACTCCTACCACACAGGATGAAAACATGTGAATGGTTCAGAGTGCACTACCTGTTTCATTATGAAGAAACCGTGAAGTTTTACCTCCTCAAACACCTCCAAAGTCTCAACTTGACAATGAGTGTGCAGGGTGAGCGGCTGCGATCAACATGCAATTTTTAACTAAATAGTTAATAACTGTATCCATTTTTCTCCCATCTCTAATATATATACAGTATATATGGGTTAATACCAACCCAGTCAGAACTTGAGCTGAGCTTGAACTAATGTTTTGCCTCAGCTATTTTTCCTTTTTTAGGATGTATTGTTTATTTTTTAGAGTTTACTTTATTCTGCTACAACACTCTTACAATTTTATAATTAAAATTAAATTACAATTTTAAACAAACTAAGCAAATAATTTGTTCCTAGTACCAAACAGGTTGAATGAGGTGTGTGAATACTTTAGAGTGCACCACCTGCAGGATTATAGAGGAACAGCAACATTTTACCACTTTAATTAAAGGCAAATAAACATAAATTAAACATTTATTTTTAAAAAATACATCAGTGGTCAGCTTAGTCATACATGAATTGTCACACAAAAAAATTAAATATGTAACTGATTATCTCTAATAATTTAACTGTGATAATCTTAGTTTGTGTTGAATTGAATTGAATTGTCACACAAAAATTTAAATATGTAACTGATTATCTCTAATAATTTAACTGTGATAATCTTAGTTTGTGTTATTTAGGGTTTTTTTTTTTACACTATTTTGTTCTTTTACATTGTCATTTTTGTACTTAGTGTTGATTGTAAGGGGACTGAGAGTAACATAATTTCAATTCTCTAGCAAGAACACCACACTCAGAGCAGAGAATTCAAAGGAGACCAACGTCAGCATTGATGACGTTGTGTCTAAAATAGGGCTGAAACGATTCCTCGAGTAATTCGATTACAAAAAATGATCGAGGCAAAATCTTCTGCCTCAAAGCTTCATTTAATGAATTTTAAAAGCTTGCATTATGTTTTTGCGCAATTATTTGCTTGGCGTGACACAGCGCACTTCCGGATGCAAGACGCCAGAAAACACAGACGAAGAAGAAGCGCTTACGTCACCCACAAAGCGGAAGGAGAAACAGTTAGCTGTGTATTGATTTGAGGGAGCGTTCTGTTGCGGGCTGCGAAATGGAAGAGAGCAACTAAAAAAACTTTTATCAATGAAAAAGGTTTTCAGCAGCAGGAAACATTGCTTTAAAGCGCAGGACAAGCCTCAGTTCAGAGCATGTTGACATGCTTAACTTACTTCATTGCAATCACAAGCTCCTTTAAAGACTAGTGTGCACACACACATCCAAGAGAGAGATATTTATATTCTGATAAATATATTGACTTAAAACACAATGTATGGACTCTTGTTCCCGTCCATGGATTTATGCATCCTAAATATCATCCCAAAGCATTCCAATAAGAAGTCAGTAAAGGCTTACGTTATGCCTGAGCTGTAGATTTTTGAAACTTTTAGTTCTAAAAGTTAATTTGCACAACTTAGTGTTTTTGTATATTTATTTTAATGTGTGCCTTAGTTTTTTTGATACTTAGTCATTTGAATAACTTTTTTTTAGTTTTTGCATCTGAGAAAAGGCTTTAAAATAAGAATGTATGGCACTGTAACGCACTTAATTTATCTCAGTCAACTTTAAGCTATTCTTTGTATTGTGAATAATGACAATGATTATTTTTTGATAAAATGCTGTATGCATGATGTAACACATCATCCCAGTTTGACTTGAACGCCTCTCATACGTGTATGCAAGCTCAAGTCAAACCGGGACTAAGTGTTCTTTATTTTTTTGAGCAGTATATTTTATATTGCTGTTTAATTAAGCAAAGGTACATTTTATCCGATTACTCGATTAATCGATTACATTTTTGGTAGAATACTCGATTACTAAAATATTCGATAGCTACAGCCCTAGTCTGATTCGATCCACTGTACTGTGTCCGAGACCACCTCTTCAATCGTTCCTGAGCCTGTAACAATCATGTTCTCACTTATAAAAATTAACCAGACTTTGAAATCGAGTGTTCTGAGAAACTACCCTATGACCATATATTTCCTTAAGAGGAAATCTTACAAAGCAAGGGCGCTCCTTCTATACAGGCCTTACATAAAAACCTTGACGAGCCGTCACATAGGGACTGCCCCAACTGTGACATGCCACAATACGAGGAGTGTCGACCTCTTGTGGTGTGTCACTCTAAGTAGTCTGCACAGATGCAACCTTCACAGAATCATGCACATTCTCCGGTCCTCTGGCCGCAGCGACGCAAACGCGGTGGTCATCTACTAACAGCTGGACTTCTCATGGCATTGTCGCTGAGGTTATTCGTATGATCCAGGGGTGACACGGAAAGCTATTTATACATGTGCAAAAGTGGTTAAATGAACATTGGAACACCGGGCATTCAGAACAACTACCAAGAAATTATGGTAGTTATATCAAATACTGAGTCATATGGTCACTTTATATCTTTGTTACCAGATGTCAGCTGTGACAATTTGGGAAGCCCAATTAAACTAATCTGCATGTCTTTGGAGGAAACCGGAGCACGGGGATAACATGCACTCTACGCACACAGACCCCAAGGTGGGACTCGAACCTGGAACCTGGAGGTGCAGGGCGACAGTGCCGAACACTTTGCCACCTTTTCTCATAACCTTCTGTAATACAGGGTATATCCATTAACACGATTTGAATCATTTACAATGTTGTCTACGTCTTAGTTAGACTTTGAACTTGAAACATTGTTAAATACCATGAAGTTTCTTCTGTACAGTATAAACATACATCTGATCAAATCTGGAGATCTACACTTGATGTAGTCTTGATTAGCTAGCTTTGAACTTGAAACATTGTAAAAGAACAATCTCTAGAGTCAATCTAGACATCTGAGACAGGTTACACTTCCACTCCCAGAGTAA
This sequence comes from Clarias fuscus, assembly GCA_030347435.1. Taxonomy (NCBI): domain Eukaryota; kingdom Metazoa; phylum Chordata; class Actinopteri; order Siluriformes; family Clariidae; genus Clarias; species Clarias fuscus. The sequence continues at coordinate 20,918,889 of CM059219.1, forward strand.
ATACGAATGAAAGAATGAATGAATGAAAGCTGATGATGCTGGCTTGCTCCAGTCTTTCTACAGAATGTCATTAACCCTAATGAGAAGCTGTAAATGACACACACACACACACATACACACATAGTGTTAGCTGACTACCATACGAACCTTCTTCTTTTTACACTTACCGTTTTCTAATTCGTTGCCTTTCTTGGCGGCAGCGGCGTTTCCCATCGTCAGGAAGACACTTGGACACAGTCGGACGCTTCTCCCTGGGACACACACACACACACACACACACACACACCAGAGCACTCCCGGGCGGGTTAGCTAGCTAGCAAGGGCTCCTACTCGACTCCGGTCCAGGTGGACAGCTGGCCTGCTAGCTAGCTGTGCTCTTCAGCTCGCTTTATAGTTTGCATTAATCGTGTTAACAAGCAAGCTAGCGAGCTGTCAACGGTGCCAGCCAACACCGGCAGCTAACAGCGTACAGAGGGGACACTTCTCAAGCGCTCAAACATCATCGGCTCGCGTGTCTCTGTGTACGGGGGACATTTATCGGCGCGCGCTATTTGGCGTGAGATGTCGCCGATGAAAATAGTGCAGGCAGGGAAAACTCTCCTCCTGGCAAAAATAAAAACAAATCCCAACGATCAGCCGGATATGACGCGGCTTGCGTGGTACCGCGTCCAGTTTCAAGCATAGCGCCAGCAAGTGGAGGAACAGGGACAGTACGGCCCGCATCAGGACCCCCGAGCATCACCAAGGATGAGCACACACCACGCATCACTCTCTCTCTCTCTCTGCCGGTTAGCAGCATAGTGCTTGTTTCTTTTTTCTTTTCTTTTTTTTCAGAAACAAAAGGTTTAAATGTAATATGTTTACATTCATAGATAAATAGGTACACACTTTATAGCAACCTGTCTTTGTGTTACTATCTCTACTGCACATCTGGAATGTCTATCTATCTATCCATCCATCTATCTATCTAGTGCACAAAGCAAGGACTATTAAGATATGATTGGATGATTTCAGTGTAAGTGGAAGACCTCAACCCCATCGAGCACCTTTCGGGATGAATGGAGATCGCGAGCCAGGACTTCTCATCCAACATCAACGTCTGACCTCATAAATGCTCTACAGAACGAATGGGCACCGATTCCTATAGAAACACTCCAAAATCTTGTGGACAGCCTTCCAAGAAGAGTGGAAGCTCTAATAGCTGAGAAAAGGGAAATTCCAGATGTGTAATCACATCTACAAACCTGCCGTTGTGTTACTGTCTCTACTGCACATCTGGAATTTCATTCTAGATCAATAAAGTATCTATCTATCTAACTATCTATCTATCTATCAATATATATATATCTATATCTATATATATATACACACATCTACATCATATGGGCAAAAGTATTCAAATACTCAAAATGGGACTTTGCCAGTGTACAAAGCAATTTGATTAATTAATTAATTAATTAATATATAGAAATATATATAGTCCAGAAATAGTATCTATCTATCTATTGAGTTATCTATCTATAAATGAATCTTGTAGCTTTTTGTTCTTAGTGTTGCACTAGCAACTTTTGGTCAACTCTCACTTTGCCCTGTGACTACTGATTTGATTATATGTAAGATACAGTGTGAAATCACATCTACAAACCTGTCTTTCTGTTAATGTCTCTATTGTTGCTGGATATCTGGAATTTCCTTCGGGATCAAAACCGGCATCTGTCTATCTATTTATATATTTATCCACTATTTATGAATGAATCTTGTATCCTTTTGTTCTTGGCACTGCACTAGTAACTTTTTGTCAGCTCTCACATTTACCCTGTATATCCTGCAGTACATATAGTCAGTAGACACAGAGTTAATGTGAGAACATGATTTGACGATGTTTTGCACAAATGCTTAGATGATTTCCTGCTCACCATTTCAACTCAATTTTACTTGTAGAGCATTTTGGCGGCACAGTGGTATAACAGCCTCAGGCTTCCAAGGTCTAGGGTTTGAATCCCGCCTGGTCTGTATTGCATTGATTTTGCATGTTCACCCCGTGTTCACAGTATATTTCATTACAATCACACAAGCTATTCAGAACTGGTTGCCAATAACAATAACTTCTACATTATTCCAATACATTCGGTCCATCATGCTTAAAAAAATCTCACATTTCTCATTTCAAAAATCATTCTCTTTAGTTACTTACTTATCAACTTCTCTACAACATTCATTCTTTTGTCACGTTGGCACTTTGATAAGAACATCAGCTTTATTAATGCATGCATACTTACTGTATTCAACAATCTAAAATGCTGGAATGGAAGGAAGAGAATGGTTGGAGAACAAGCTGTCTTAAAAAGAAGTGCAATTGTTTTAGTTCCTTTAACAATTATGCATTTTTAAACTAAAACTCGAAATTTAGTAGTACCCCTGACTCAAAGCTAATTCATTTTCTATAGTTCTTATCCTATATAGGGTTGCAGGAAGCCTGGAGCCTATTCCAGGAAACTTTGGGCACAAGGCGTGGTACACACTTGATGATAGGGTGCCAATCAACACAAATGCAAACTCAATGCACACTCCATGAACCAAGGCAGGAATCGAACTCTCAACCATGGTGGTGTGGGGCTACAGTGCTAACCACTACGCCACTGTGCCGTCAGATTAATTAATTAATTATTTACTTTAGTCAACAATTATAATACCTGCTAGATGCGAAAAATATATGTTGGTCACAAAATTTTTGATAACAAGCACAGATTATACATGTGGCATCCAGGGTTCAATCCAGGAGTAGACATTCAGAGCTATTAACTGTTTAAACAGTCAGTATTTCAGAGCAGCCCTGGACAAAAAGAAATGCCTGTCAGTCACTTCTTCCAATATTTATGAACACTTAGGGTTCAAATAAAAAGTGACATGTTGTAATCTGTTTATCACACCTATGGTAGATATAAATTTTCATCTTTCGTTTCATACGATTGATCACAAACCAAATTGTCTTTTTTGGAGGTCTTGGAGGAGACTGCAGATCAAATAATGTACTATGGATGCTTAGAATTACAGTATCAAGTGCCATTTATGCACCACTGTTAAATCATTAATCACCACTAACATGTCTCATTGCCTCAGTTAGTGAAAATATAAATGTATCAGTAGATTCTTATTTAAATACCAATAATTTCAGAGTTTATGTATTACTGTAATATCTCTATTATAACACATTTACTACAAAGCTTACATTACTACAAAGCTTAGACACAGATAATTTCTTTCTTAGTTGCATCCTTTTTTTTTTTTAAATGCGTAACCTCTCATTTATTGATTTGTGAAAAAGAGACTCCATATCATGCATGGCCCTCACCAGTATAAAACTGTTACTGGAGATGACTGAGTGTATCACAGACACTCCTTTTTTCATACATGCAGATCTGGTGTTAATTTACATCTGAAGTGTTGGCGAAATTTAAGCTCACCACTCTCACAATGTCTTTCAGTTTTGCTGAAGGTTGAATGGAGGAGTGCTTCTTTAATGCCTACGTGAGATTCAGTACAAACTATCTTGCCTATTGATTGATAGTACCATTATTCAGGGTGAAAGAAGCCATGGAATAGGCATTGATTAACACAGAGGGGGTGGAGGTGTCAAACTCATCCACAGAGACATCTGTCTTTTGTCAATATTGGAAAGAGTGTTTCTTGCATTGTCCTACAGAGAATATCAGCTGTATAGTTTTATTTATTAGTTTTATATATATATATATATATATATATATATATATATATATATATATATATATATATATATATATATATATATATATATATATATAAAACACGAGCAACAATGGTTGTCCCTTTTTGATTTGAAAGAAGAGCAGTGTGCAGTGATTATTTTTTTTGTGATCTCAGGGTGTATCTGGTGCTGAAACAACGCACGGAAGTGCATAAACAGAAGCATTTGGACATCTGCCAACAAAATTTGGATGATACTCTAAGGAAGGTGAAAGTTTCTTATAGAGAATCATTACTGCTGTCGAGACATGGATTCATCACTACGAGCTTAAGAGTAAACGACAGAGTATATCCTCAATTGCTGACTGAGAAAAAGTTAAAAAGTCAAATATCAGCTTGAATGTAACAGTTTTCTGGGATTCTCAAGCATCAGTATTGAAACATTATCGGGAAAAAAGCTTTAATGATCTACAGTGCTTGTTACAGTGAGATGCTTATTGAAGAGGTCAAGCCTAGACTTTGGATTAAATGCACGTCCGTACACTCCTGCCCTGATCTTGCTCCATCATCCTCCCTATAGTCCTGATCTTGTGACTCTCACTCGTTTCGTCCCTTAAAAGCAGCCCTACGAGGACGAGGATTCACTTTAGATAAAGACAGCAGAGCATTTATGACTCGCAGTTCAGCCTAAAACATTTTTTAATGAGGGGAAAAAGGGAACCTCACACTTCTAGTGCAGAGGGTTCGATTCATGCCTGTGGTCTGTGTACGTGGAGTTTGCACGTTTGTTGGGTTTCCTCCAGGTATTTCAGTTTCCTTCCAGAGTAAGGTTAACTGGTTTTCCAAATTGCCTGTAGTGTGGTTGTGTGTGTCCTGTGATGGATTGGCACTCTGTCCAGGGTGTACAACACGTCGTGGAATAGGCCCCAGGCCCCTCCCTGTATAGGGTAATCAGATCTGACAGATGGATTGAAAAGCAAGGAGATTATATTGAAAAATTATGTGTTTGTCTTTTTTTAATAAAAATATATATAAACATATTTACATATATATTTACATATATGCATATACTATATATAGTAGTATATATACATTATATCGAAAAATTATGTATTTGTCTTATTTAAAAGTTAATGAAAATAAATATTTTAAAAAATATATATGAAGAAAAAACATTTTCAAGAAATGTACATGTAAATAAATAAATACAATAAACAAATAAATAAGTATTTCATGTCTCTTGAATACAATAAACAAATTTCTCTCATTTATCTCAGTTTTTTTTTTTAATCCCAATGCTGTTTAAAGCTTTCCCTTTGGAAGGCACCATATCCTAATTATAGGGGAGGTACGTGTTAGATACATTGTTACGTCATTTCAAAGCGTGACCATCTCGTCAACACACGCTGTGTAATTTTCAGGAATGAATACAGATCAAAGAAAAAAAACGACCAACAATCGCTTAGAGTGTATTTCTGAGCATTACCGACTCGTGGCTGTTAAACATGCGGCCCCCGTGGCGGGGGAATGGAGCGGTCCGCCGGCGCGTTAACCCCTCACCGTACGCTCGTGTTGACTCCGCGCTACAGGACAGGTTCATCTCGAGTACTGTGGAACGCTAGCTACATTGTCACCAGTAGATAGAGAGAGATATATATATATAGAAAGACGCGCACGCGCACAGAAACGCACACAATCCTGTTAAGAAAAGGTAAATTAGGAGGGAAGGAAGGAAGAACGAAAGAAAACGCAAGGACGCCGTAGAGAAGCTGGAGCCAGTGTGCAGGTAACAGTCACAGCCTTATCAGTGGATAATTTTTCCCCCCATTCTTGCACTTGCTAGCTGGACGCTAGGCTACCGGCTAAGCTGCTGATTTATAATTTCTTCATGCACGTTATTATTATGATAGCAAATGAAATAAATAAATAGTGTTGTGAATGTGCACATATAGGATGTGTAAAGATACTGTAGATATAAGATGTGTTAACGGCCCTCTCTCTCTCTCACACGCGCACACACACACTGCATTATGGGATAGATTGTGGAATCTGCGCCCATGCAGGAGACAGAGGGCATCCACACAATGCTATGGGTTACCCTGCATCCCCTCAAACTGCACACACGCGTCTAAACGTTTTCATTTATTTCATGCATTTATTTGATGGAGATGTGATTTTACAGGTTTGCAGTCAGTATCTGGGGCACAGACGCGCACTGGATATGCCTTCACTCGGCACTGAAAGATGATCCGTAGGCTCGATCCTGATCACGAAACAGCGTCATTATACTGTATATCTACAAAACAACAACAAGCTTAAAGCAAACGCTGAGTGTATCGGTGCTGTGTGCACACACTCTGTCCAGACGTGTCCATCAGACGTCCTTCATATAACGTTACGCGTCTATAGTGGGGAATGCAGAAAGGGGGACAATAGCGTTGTTGCCACTGCTTTCAGGGGCAGATACTGTACAGCGCATATTCACCAAGCTAACCCGATGACGTCATTGCATATCACGCTCATTTGCATATCCACGCCCCCCCCCCCCCATGGTTAATTTGCATATCCCACTGTTTTACATGAAGTTTTTTTTCAGAAACGATATCCGGACAGAATTTGTTTCGCTGAATCGCAGTTTTACTGGTGTAATTTTATTTCCGTCCGTATGGACGACGTTGGGGTGGGACAGTGGCTTAGTGGTTAGCACTGTCCCTGCACCGCCAGGGTCCGGGTTCAGTTCCCGCCTTGGGGTGTGCATGGAGTTTACATGTTCTCCCCGTGTTTGATGGATCCTCTCCAGATACAGTGGTTACTTTTCACAGTCCAAAGACAGGCAGGTTAGGCTAATTGGCCTGTAGTGTGTGAGTGTGTGTGTGCCCTGCGATGGATTGGCTCCCTGTCCAGGGTGTACCCTGCCCTAAGTCTCCTTGGGATAGGCTCCAGGCTCCCGTTACCCTGTATACAGGATAAAGTGGTATAGAAGATGAGTGACTGATAGTCATTGTACTGTTTTATATAAAGATCGTTTAGAAAGCTGCTTTCAGGGGCAGGTATTCACTAAGCTCGCGAGATGATGTCATTACACGCTCATGTGCATGTCCATGCCCCTCATTGTGATTAATTTGGATATCCTACTGTTTTACATGAAGATTTTCAGAAGTGCTATCTGGACAGAATTCGTTTCACATTGGCTAATAAACCTGTTTTACTGGTGTTCTTTTATTTTCATCCATATTGACAACATTGGGGCGGCATGGTGGCGTAGTGGTTAGATAGATAGATAGATAGATAGATAGATAGATAGAGCAATTAGATACATTTTGAGAAAGACTTTATTACAAAGTTGGCATTAAAGGACAGGAAACTGGGGAGAGTGAGATGTATAGATGGCGGTGATACAGTACAACCTACAGAAGTACAACTAAATTACAGTACTGAGTGGTACTGAGAGGGTAACATTTTGAGAAGAAAGAGTGTGTGGAAGTCCGGATAAAGCAGTCAAAGAGTTGAAGACACAAAGCAGGTGAAGATAGAATCGGGGAAGCATGTCTTAGACATTTTATAGAAGGCTTGTTGGGAAAATCTGCTTTAAGAGGCCAGGAAGATGAAGGAAAATGAGACCTACATTGAAGGTAATGTAACCAACCTACTAGACTCCAATTGCCATTGGGAGGAAGGATGGATAAGTACTTTATTAATCCCAAAGGGAAATTGTATAACAAGGCAATCAGCTGATCATGTTGGTAAACAATAGTACTCTGAGAGTACTTCCGTTCTTAACTGTGTGACTTTCTGGCAGAAAGAATGTTAAAAACACCAGGAAAACTCAGATTAATAAATTTAGTGCAAAAAATAAATCAAACTATTAATAAATACTAAAAAGAATAGAAAACATACAAGGAAGGGAACTACTGCAACAGGCTGCCCCTAGTGCAGCGCCAAGAAGAATGTGTCCTCAAACCTTGAGGGTCAAGGGTTCAATTCTCACCTCGGGATCTGTGTACATGGACTTTACATGTTCTCCCCGTGCTTTGTGGGTTTCCCCAGGGTACTCCGGTTTCCTCCCACAGACCAAAGGCAAGCAAAATAGGTTAATTGGTGTTCTCAAATTTCAACAGAATTACAGACTGAATTGTTATTTTTCTTGAGGCTGCAGCGTGGCATAGTGGTTAGCATTGTGGCCTTGCACTTCAGGGGTGAGCGTTCTAGTCCCAACCCTTGTCTGTGTGCATGGAGTTTGCATGTTTTCCCTGTGCTTGTTGGGATTTCCCCGGGTACTCAGGTTTCCTCCCACAAACCAAAGACATGAAGATTAGGTTAATTAGCGTTCCCTAATTGCCTATTTTGTGTATGTGTGTGGCAATAGATTGGCACTATATCCAGGGTGTACCCTCCATCTTAGTGTAAGTCTCCTGGGATAGTGCACGCTTCTGTACAGTATACTGTAGGCAGTATAGAGATGAGTGAATGAGAATTACAGGCTGAATTGTTTATTGTTTAATTATCTTATAACTATGATACACATCTTTTTGATTATTTTTTTTAAATACAGATATTGCCTCACCTTTCAGGAAAAAAACTTTGACTGTTGTTAGGGCCCCGATCGGAATCAGCCAATAATAATATTTTTTTTCTAATCGGAAAGGCCAACACATAAACCGATATCGTTGTGATGACGCAGAATATGAGTCGACATCCACATCAACATGACGTCGCCAGTCTGGGAATGTTACCTTTACTTTAAAATAAGTCAAATTTGCAATATGCAAAGTTTTTTTTCTTAAATCAAAACTATGTTAGAGAATGTCTGGCAAGAGCTTTAACACAACAAACTTTATTCCCCGCTTAAGAACAATGCGGTGTGAATAATCTGAGTATGAAAAGGTATGTGCAAAGGAGATAAAACTAAAATCGTTATCACAAAAATAATAAAAATAAGAGAAATACATGCATGCGCACTGACAGAGAGCGACTATTCAGCATAGCTGCACAAAATCTGTATTACAAGAGGAATAGACTGTCTGAAATTTTTAAAGAAATGCCTGCTCTCACTGCTTACTAATGGGTAGCCAAATAAAAAGTGACTGATGTCTATGTTTATTTAAAAATGCTTGGTGGAGAGTTTTTTTATTCACTGACGCAGCTTTGATCCATGTGCTGCACGTTATAACGAGTGAGTATAGTAGGAAAGTCGCAAAGAATGGACATTTTTACTCTTTAATTTAACATAGGCTATTCTATTGATTTCAGTTTATTTTAAGCTACATGAAATAAAGTGAATAGTTTTAAATGTATGATAGTTTCTCAAATCTTAATTGTATTTGTGAACTATTGTTCAGAAGTCCTTATTTTTTTAAAATTCATTATTAATCAATACACACTAAATAGAATACTTTAAATACCAGATCTCAGTAAACCCCAACACACACATGATCAGCAATCAGTAACCGGATTCTGATTTCTGTGATCTGGGATTGCCCCCAAAAATGCTGATCGGAGCACCCCCAGCTGCTACTGTCTGAATTTAGTTTAATTAACAAAATTATGCAGGTCTTGATGCTATAGAAGAGGCTCACAAACATATGTGACTCGTCACATCAAATCAGTAGATCAGTGATCAGTTCCTCTCCCTAAATCATTAAAAAAACTAAAAACTGCATGCTATTAGTGCTGCACAATGAATTGCATAAAAATGTAAACTGTGATATGAACCTGTGCAATTATTTTATCACAAAAGGCTACAGGAAAAATATGTACTGTATATTTAGGAATTTATGAAGAGTTTGTCAATTATTTAAGTTTTTTACAGTATATATAATTTTGAATTGAATTTTGAATAAATATTGGCAAACATCCTCATAATGAGATCCAGTTTGTGCAATGATTTGCTGTTAGCCCAGATAAATACATTTAAACACAAAATGGCACATTTAGTAATTACATATCACAGTTTAAGTCACAATCACAATATGATATGTGTCAAAGACAAACACAATGTGATTTTAACAAAATCGTGCAGCTCTTGATGCTGCAGAAAACATATGTGAACCGTCACATCAAATTAGGTATTTTGTCATGTTGGGTAGTTTGATTTATGCATGTTTTTAGATCCCTGGTTCAGTAAGCTCTATTTTGATATCAAGTTTATTACTGTATCATGTCCGGTTGCTGAGGAGGGCCTTGGAAAAATCTGTCAAAATCCTATTTTTTTATATCTACTGTACATGAGGATTTAGTGACATTGTAAAGAAGAGGGAACCCTCAGGCTCATCTTGACACCAGGATTTCCCTGCTACACCTAAAAGTGTAAAATGAAGAAAGAAAGAAAAAAAAAAACTTTACCAGCAGGGGTGCTTTCAATTCTGTTAAAGTATCAAGAAGGTAATGTTTTTTTGATCAACTGATTTTTTTCAAAAATTGAAAGTGCGATAGGGATACTTTCCCCCCACTGCACACTATTGGCCGGAGTGCAAAAGTAACCTGTGTGACATACTGTGCCTGACATGATATGATGGGTCACAGTTGGTAAAAAAATAAACTACATTACGTTTTGAAATATCTCTTTCAGCACGCATTTGTGTCCAATAAGGAGGCATTACAGTGCTCGGCTGTATTAAGGAACGCCCGCCATCCTGGGGCTTAACAAGTCTCGGGTGGGTTACAGAACAGCAGGGTGTGCCCGGTCATACAGGTAATTAACATTTTAGTGTAAACCGATATTACATCAATGCTAAGCAAAACACACAAACACAAAAAAACAACCTTCCAACCAAGAAACAAAAACCAAGCAACCAGTTTAGACAAGTTATGAGCAGCCGTTGCTGGTTGAATGCATAACCGTCATTGTGAGTAAAAAGGTAGTTTATCACTTTTTTCTGAGAAGAAAAAGCCATGAAGTGTCAGCAATCAGAAGGCATCATGCAGGAAGACATCATGAGTAACGAAAGGGAAACTTCCAGCTTGTTAACTAGAGACTTATTTCCAAGGTGATATACAGTTTCTAGGTCGAAACTTCAAGTCGTTCTCCTATTTCAGTGTTGTCTTCCCCTTTGTTTCAATCGATCTGAATCGTACATTAGTCGTCACTCTGACACTTTCATTTGAGTAAAATATGAGACTGTTACATTTACAGCAATAAATATTTTTGTCAAATGAATATGCTATGCTATGCTCGTTAGCTGTGCTAATGATCTATCACATTAATAAACAGTTCAGTAGAATGTGCAATAATTATATAGATGCAAATGGGTCATCACCCTAATACATTTCAAAGACATCGCCTGCGCTGTGCCTAATGATTGCTAAGGAAAAGGATGGCGGATCATTAAATGCCATCTAACGTTAACCTGAAATTACAAGCTCATAATCTAAATCCTGGTCCACATACAGTTTTTCATCTTTATTTAAGTTCAAGGATACATCAGACCTTTTAGCTGATGCTTTATTACCTAGTTATAGCTTATTAGGACATGTTATTAGGACACAAATACTTACTGAGTTAAAGATATGCAAGCAGCTCTTAATGAATACATTGGAAAGTAGTAAATATTCTAGTTTTTATATTATTCATATCGGAAAATTTATGTAAATATATATTTTTTAAATAATAATGTTACATTTCAATTGAAATTGAAATGATCTATGTTAGTTTAGCTTTAAGAACTCTGAAAAACAAATCTGTGCGCACAAAAGTAACTTATCCAAAAAAAAAAAAAGAGCAAACATCACATAAGGCAAACATCAGCTTTCTGGTTAAAATTGGGAGATGGGGAAATTTGACCTAAGCAAACAGTACCAGAGAATCAGGCCCAGCATTATAATGGCAGCTAAAGATATAAAGCATTTCTTTAATTTCATGTACGCACAATGAGAGTAACTTTAATTTTCTATATATAAAAAATTGCTATCTGTATCATCGCCAGTTCCTCATCATGTATCTTATTTAACATGAGCTATTACTGGAATTGATTGCCGCTAACATTTGAGTTTGTCAAGAATATATATATATATATATATATAGTTTGTTAGAAACCTATTATTATTGCTGTCCTGATGCCTGAATTTGACCACCGAGGAGGCATGTAAAAAAATGTAAACAAATTCAATCAGAATAGTCCTTCAGAAGACAATTTTATCAGAATAAAAAAAAAAAATCACATATTTCTTATAGAGGTAAAATATTTTGATTGTTAAGTCACAAATTAATTATGCACTTAAATTTCGCCTTATGATTTCGCCTCCAGAACGGATTGAATTTGTATGCTGAGGTACCTCTGTATTTGTCATTTATAAAAGTGAATTCAAATAAGTTCTACAGCCAGAGTGCGGATAAATCAACCCCCCTCCCCTGTATAATTTCTATTAAGCAGACAAAATAAAGCAGTGAGCAGTTTTGAACATGAACGTGATAAGGAAGCGGTTTCATGGTGCTGTAACTTGTTTCTATTATTTGTAATTGTAACCAAGAAGAAAGTCCTTGAGATCTTGAAATCTGAGAACAAAGAGTTCCGGGAGTGAAACAAACAATAATGATCGGTTGTTTGGTTGTTAGGAACAAATGTGTTTACTGGTTCGTTTGTAAAGTTGTACTCTCAACTCTAAAAGTCACTAAAGTCACTAAGGATTTTAAAAAGTCACTCATTTAAAAGTTGGCAAGACTGGACCGTAGAGGGAGCATCGGGGGTGATCCGCTGGCTAGTTTCCCTAATCAGTGAGAGGAAAAAGCACGACATTCTTAATCACAGCCAGAGATGGATTAGTAATGCTCGTCTGCAAAACAATAGGAGAAAGGTGTCCCACCTGTACACCTGCTACTGAGCGGATTAGGCTTCGCCAAGGCATGTTAGAACAAATGGTTATTGATACTGAACTTATGAACCTGACAAAAGCCATGCTTTACTTTTAAACTGAGCGTGACAAGTAATGTTCATAAGAAAAGGAAAAGCTTTAAAATATAGTCCTGATGATTATGATGAGTGTTTTCATCTTTACACACGTTTTAGCAGTTTTCATATTATCAAAATAGTTTATTCTGATCTATCCAATCAGAATTGTTCCATTATTGGAGTTCCAACCTGTTTCAGTCGTCTAAATTAAGGCCAATAATCAAATTATTCAGCGTTAATCAGATATCTTTTTTTTTTTTACTTTATCTGTATAATTATGTGTGGACACTGCCAAATTGTTCTCCCAGAAAATCAACAAGAAATATGAGAACAATCCAAACAAAAACAATTGGATTTCAGCACTACATGCAACAATTAATAGTTATCAGCCCTACTGCGGATAAATAGAACCAGGCCCCTAAAATAGTCCTCTCAATGTAATTACAAATTTAGTGATGATGTTTGCTGAAACTAAACAGCGATAAGAAAAAGAATTAGCTTCCTCAAATAATTTGATCAAGCTGTCTTGAAGACAAATCCAAAATGCAGTTTGTAGATTTAATGCTGTGTAAGCTCTGGAGCATCATTTTCTTTCTTTCGACACAGAGTCCGGCCGGTTTCTTCTCGTCTAGGGTAGATAAGCCGTCAACTGCTAACCATTTAGTGACAGTGAAATAGTGTGTGTTCAAAGTCACTAATTGATAAGGAAGGAAATAACCAGCAACCAATATGATATGATCACGATAATATTGGTGATTTTAGGTGGTGATTAGATTTCTAGGTTGTGTTTCGATTTGTATTACGATTCTCTGAGTATGATACTGTATATGTAAATACAGTATATGGCATGTTCATGAAAAGACCATTTCAACCAAAGCTACACTTACTATTAGTTATTACAATCATGTTCATGTTGACAAGAGGCTTGAGATCATTTGGATCTATGTGTCTTATTACTTCCTATACATGACAAAAACTTTGGAAGCCTAAAATTTGTTATGAGCATCTACATCTTAAAACTTATTTTTATTATGCACTCTTACAAAAAAATTGATTTCTAAAAAGGTCCTGCTTGGAAGCTTTCTGGTGGGGAAGCAATGTCACAGTGGTCTACACAAGACTTGTATGGCTTATACATACTGTACATTTAATACTGTACATTTTCAAGGACTGACTCCTGTGAATTATTTAGTTTTTCAGGTGTGTGTGGCAGATAAGTCTTAGAACTACACCTACAAACGCACAATGCATTCACAGCTGAACTGAATGATTCAGCTTGTGATCCTGTAAGAGTTTTTTTTTTCTTGTTGCTTAAAATAAGTTAATTCTACTCTCTTCCTCGTGGATCTGAAATGTTAAATCCTGTCTTCTCTTGGATCTGATAACTCTCTCTCTCTCTCTCTTATCCCCTCCCTCAAGCTAACACCTCCTGGTTCGTCTTTCACTCTTTGTTGTTCAGGATTTCACCAGGACGTGTTAGAATGGTTTATGTCCTTTGTAGTAACAGATGTACATGACATCAGACATTTGGCCAAACGTAGAAAGACTGTGTGTTTTTTTTTTTTTTTTCCCCGATTTTCTCCCGAATTTAGTCGTGTCCAATTCCTCCCCGTCACTAGGCGGCTCCCACATTAAGGGTACTACTACCACTCAGCCGGGAGGGCCGAAGACTATTTCCTCCGAACCACGTGACGCCAGCCGACCGCATCTTTTCGAACTGCTCGCTCGCGCACTGTTGGGGCGTAACACACTCGGAGGACAGCGCTATCCGCTCCCTCCGTTGCGCGAGCTCACAGACGCCCCTGATTGGCTGTAGAGCCGTGATTAATGTACTAGGAGCACTATGTACCTCTCATCCCTCCCCTCTAGACCTCCGGCTGCGAGAGGTTACAGCATCACCCGGGATTCGAACTGGCGATCTCCGGATGATAGGGCGAGCGCTTTAACCACTGCGCCACTCGGAGGTGAGACTGTGTATTTCTGTTAATAAATCGAGACCTTTCTGACAGACAGCTTGTTTGTGTGTCTCTCCTGGCATCTGTAAACTTATCGAAGCACAGCGGAAAGACCGAGCTACTCATTTATTTAACTACAAAACGTTCTGAAACTTTGCTTGTAAAGCATGGCTATATAAGTTGTCATAGTCTTTTTTTTATGAGCGCCAGGCAGGCTGGCCATTGTCCTCTGACCTTTCTTGTCACCAGATCATTTCCTGCTACAGAACTGCTGATGGATAGGTGTTTCTTTTTTTTTTTCTTCTTTTCCCTGCACCATTGTTTGCAAATGTTAGAAACGGCCGTGTGTGAAAATCTCAAGACATCAGCAGTTTTTGAAATGCTCAAACCAGCCAGTCTGGGATTAACAACCATGTCATGGTCAAAGTCACAGAGATCAGCCTTTAGCCAGTTCTGATGGTATTTGTCATGAACATTAACTGAAGCGCTCAGTCCGTATCTGCATAATATACCACATGATTGGATAATTGCGTGAACGTGCATGTGTACAAATGGTTGAGTGTGTTTAGTCTGATTGAAGTATCATAAGACTTGCTGTTCTTAATTATAAAAAAACCTCAGATTCTAGTCTAAATGTGTGCTAATGGTTTTGTGGCATCTTCAGTCATTTGGGGAGAGCTTATTAACACATGACTATGACTGGAATTATGTGGCATTTTAAGACGACCAATTAACAACCAATTAGCGTGTCACAGCGTCAGCATATATAGTACTGTGCAAAAGTCTGTAAAAGGCGCCCTGTGTTTGTTAGTTCAAACTTTCCAATTTTTTACATTTATTTTTGTAATATTAGTATTTTATTATTAAGTCAGTACAAAACATTTGTTCTATACCACTTATCTTATGTACAGGGCCGCGGGGGGCCTGGAGCCTATCCTAGGAGGCTTAAGGCACGAGGCGGGGTACACCATGGGCAGGGTGCCAATCCATCACAGGGCACACACACACACACACACACACACACACACACACACATTGACACACCACGGGCAATTTGGGAACGGCAGTTATCCTAATCCGCATGTTTTTAGACGGTGGGAAGAAACCGAAGTACTCGGAAGAAACCCACCAAGCTTTCGGAGAACATGCAAACTCCATGCACACAGACCCCGAGGCGGGAATCGAACCCGGACCAAGTCGAGAGGTTCCAGTGCTAGCCACTAAGCCACAGTGCTGCCTCCAATATTAATATCCAGAACAAGAAAGATAACAAAAAGGAAACTGCTGGATGGAAAAAAGAACAGTTTCACTCAGTGAAACTTAATAGTTAATTTCCTTATAAAACTACACAAATTGTACCTGAGACTGAAGAATCCTTAAAACGTTGTCACGCCAGATTTTGACTTTGTTTTGTTAATTACTATTTGCTGGGCTTTATATATATATTTTTTCTTTTTTTTTTTTTTCTTCTTCTTCTTCTTCTTCTTTGAAGGACATACTTGGTCTATCCCATTTAGTCGCATGTGCCAAAGACTTTTGCATGATACTGTAGAGAAATCACATAACCAAACCAGACTGTGGCATTTTGGGAATTATGAATTGCAGTTTTTGGTTATCATTACTAATTTTGTAGATCCTGTTCAGGTCCAAATCACAGCTGAACTGCATTTTAATCTTTAAATACACAGGATATGTAGTACTAGGCTACACAGCATACTGTAGTATAAGCAGACTCGAGCTACTGTAGCATACGAATGATCGTCCTCTTCCAATACATTATTGGTTTAAAACATATTCCACCATGTTTCTAAGTTGTTCAGCTTATTATAGCCTAGTAAATCTTGTAATCTTGTTACATACATCCAGTTGGGGCTTCGAAAACTGGTTCCAGAAGAACCAGTGTGACATGAGACGCCATCCGTACAAGTGGGATTGACATCACTGGATCCTTGACATTACGGCTTTGTTTTCACTGTGACCAGGATGCCCGTTGTCTAGTGGCTGTGTAACAGGGTCCGCTTTGTGGATCACGTACCGTGTGCCCCGTACTGTTCTTCTGTGTCTACGTACAGCATAGTGGGGGAGACCGGCTCTCAGAGAAACACTTGCATTCGAGAAGCTGTTGCGTTTCATGGGTTCAAGAGCTGAAAGTATTGTGTATTATTGATCTTTTGTATTTGTTTCAAGCTACTTCATATCACTAATGAAGTCATGATAGAAGTAGAATTTAAAGTATGATTTTAGGAAATATTAAATAAAGAAGGGACCGTAGATGGTGATGTGACCAGCTAAGGAGTAAGCTGGCCTTCATGTAGCCCTCATTGAACCTTTGCTATATCACATAATTCTTTTTAATCGATCAAGCATAGGCACACAGCACTGTAGAGAGTACGGTATTGAATATCTGTCAGGTAGGCCCGGGTTCGTCTAGAAAGCTTTTTATGCTGAATGGGCATTGCCTGAGAAGGGTGTGTGTGTGTGTGTGTGTGTGTGTGCATGTGTGTGTGTGTGAGTGAGAAAAGAGTGTGCCGGGATATAGATAGGGCTACACAAAGTTAATGGTATTTGCTGAGTGAACGAATTATGCCACAGATCACAGCACATTCAGGTTGTTGAAGGGTACAGTGCCTTAGGGATGCCTGGACCCATGCAGAACTTCCTCAGGCTTGTTATGACCTGCTGTCTGATTTCTTTCTGTCTAGTGACAGCGTGACTGAGTTTAAAATGCATAAAAGCACTGTATAATTAAGCATCGCCACACAAGTGGGAGTGCTGTTGTGATGAATATCAGTATGGCAGTATAAATGTTTTCTTCATATTTAAAGTTATTCCACTTTAGAATTTCAGCTGTGTTAACTTCCGGGTTCTGGGGTTGAATCCTAAATAGAGTTCAGTAGAAAGGGTGTACAATTCCTTGTTCCACAAACCAAGTTTAGAGAACGATTTGGGATTCAGCTTTAACTTGTTAAACATGACTTACACACACATCTTCTTTGTCTCATTTCTAAATAAAGGTGTTCAGCTGCTGCTCTAGTGTGTGTGTGTATGTGTGTGTGCCCTGCGATGGATCGGCACCCTGTCCAGGGTGTACCCCGCCTTGTGCCCTAAGTTTTCAGGGATATGCTTCAGGCCCATGTGATCCTGATTACAGGATTAAGCGGTATAGATGAGTGAGTGAGTGAGTAATACAAATACACATAATTTGTACTTCTCAAATCATCCACAAGAGGGCATGGTTGACCAGCGTATGCGTCTCACACAGACGGTGGCTCAGGTTAACAAAAATCAACCAGTCAAAAGTAGCCAAACAGGTCAAATGTTCTGCGGCACACAAAAAACCGACATCTTGTCATCCAGGTCCTCATGATTTATGACACTGATTGCAGTGCCGAATAATAAACAAAGACACTCTTAATGAGACAGCTGCATTAATGTTTCATCAGATTGACAGAAGACAGAAAGTTGTCATCAGCCCTTAACAACCGCTGGATCCTCACTCAAATGTCAGAGGGTGATCAGCCAGGCGAAACTGCTCATGTCAGGTTGACTGATATGTTTTAGACCAGTTTGAGCCACCTCCAGCCTAAAGCCTTATTCTCTTTCTCTGACTTTATTATTTTTTTTCACTCTCTCAACAGGCTGTCTGTCCATTCATCTCTCCATCCACATAAATGTGCCGTGGTTACATTTTTTGGGAGAAGAAGCCCCCCTTCCCTTCCTCCTCCTTCTTCTTCCCCCTTCCCTCTCCTCCCTGTTACTCTGAAAGAGAGACCCGGATCCAGGAGGGAAGGCGAAGGCCGATGAACGGACAGGCTCCTGCTCACAGCGCCATACAGACAGGACAGACAAAGTAGATCTGTGGAAGTTTGCACCAGGCTGTGCTGGCGAGTCCCAGAGGCCTGGCGGAGGAAACCTCTGATACGCTCATCCCTGACATGCCATCGCTTCCCAATGATGGAGGTGAATACTGGAATATAAGAAACTCCTTTGTAACGTTGAGCACGTGATCCGGTATATTACTAAATATACAGTATAATGAAACAAAATATTCCAAACGCCTGCATTAAAGTGTTAGAAGTATAATACAGTTTATGCAAAACAAGTGCTCATGCACATAAACAACAAGTCTGTTAATAATACATTAGTTAGCTATGAGCCAATTTGGAAATATTTATTTAATGTTGAATAAAGGAATTGTAAAAACTTTGCACGTAATGATAATTGGATAGTCTTTGATGACTGACCAGAGAATCCTCCTCCTAAAGGCGGGTGAGCACCTGCTAACTGGCTTTTTATGCCGGTCTTAGAGCAGGGGCTTGTTCTTTGCATGACAGAATGTCAGTCTATGGCCATTTAAGGCTCTCATAATGGTTGAATTTTCATATTTGGTGTTTGATATTCATATTCGTCTTCGGTTCAAGTTGAACCTTTCAGAATGAAGTTAGCTCATTCCTGGGAATTAATTTGTGACTCCTTCCTGAATGATGGAGTGCCTGTGTGGTTGCTATTTTTATATTCATGTACTACTGGGGTGTACAGATGCTTATGGCACCTTCAGGTTTTGTTAAAAAAGTGTCTACATTTTTATGTATGAGATATTCGCTTGAGGTGCTTAGTTTTTTTTTTTTTTTGCAAATCTATCAAGGGTAAATAGGCACTACCTCTAAAGGTAGGCGCTTGGATACAGGCACAGGTCAGCCCCATCAACTCCTAAATAAAACCACCAGCCAATCAGGAGCTTCTAAAAGGCATTACATCAATTTCTTGATTTCTCCACGTTTATATCCACTTTTGGCCTCAATAAGATTATGGCAAAAATACGAATAAATAAATGTACCACCATCCTTGTTATCTATCTACATTTTAGAAATATATTTGAGTATGATGTCTGTACATTTTAACTGTGACAGGCCTAAAAGCAACTGTTATCACTAAATGATGTGGGTGCGTTTGTAAAGACTGGAACCAATCATCATTGTATTTTTATAGATGATCAAAAGTCGTCCCCCGTGAACTTGCCATCTGCCCTGTCCAATCAGAATGGTGTCAAGAGAAAAGTGCGCACTAAGAAGAAGAAGGGCGTCATCACTGCCAACATGGCAGGCACGAAATACGAGATCGGTAAGAAATCCGAGCCAGCACCACTTGAATGTTGTGCATTTATTCCTGTGGATCAGTCGTATTTCACCGTGAATTACTTGATCAAAAAGCTAAAATGGTTGCTAATGAACTCATTTACATGACGAACAGATGTAGAGGTTTTTTTTTTCTCCAGCCTCTCTAAACAGCTATCGCTGGCCTGCAATTACAAAAATGTTGTTATTCTAATGACATTACAGCTAACTCGCTAAAGGCAGTGAATGGCAGTCGGTCATTTTAGAACACTTTTTATAACACTTATCACTCTTTTACATTTTAAACAATGTACAAAATGATATTTACCACTCCGTTCGTATATTACAAGCCACAATGCTCAAGTCTTTTTTAGTCAGATTGGATTTTCATGTTATGATGTTTCACATTCATAATCACACGTGACTTTTATCCGACTCTAATGTGGACGCATCTGTCCTCTGAAACGGCATGCACGCGCACATCGCTACGTCTTTATATGTCATTTCAAATAATAGACATGATTTTAGAAAAATCTGTTTGGGATTTTGTTCTGGAGGATGGCGAGCAGTTAGTCAGCTGAATTTTTTGAGGTCCAGAAGAAGGAAGAAAGTCAGACATCTAACTTAGCTCAGCTATTGATAGCACGGCTATGAGATCCCTGCCCTGCCGGTGCTGACTGTTCTCAGCAAAGCGGCCCACGCATGCACAAAAAGGCATGGATTCCGACTTGCATGCGTTCATTCAAGTCACATGAGCATGGATCGGATCTGTATGCAATCTAGGACTAAAATCGGAAAGTTAATCATGTCCATTCTGAAAAAAATCCGATTTGTACATTCAGACGGCCTTAAGAAAAAAAAAAAATCTGCTCTGATTCACATTAGCCGAAAAAATCTGAATTGAGTCGCTCCAGGCTGGTAATGTGAACACAGCCCTAGATCCTAGTATGCTTTTCAAGCAAATGAGGCTGAACCGGACCATTAATTAGGACAGTGCTTGAGTGAGTTATTATCATACCATGTTACATTAGTGTCCTTCTCACAGGGCTTACACTGGCTGTTTCCTTAAACACACTACCAGCAAAACAAACAGAAATTTAGCCATCAGCATTATCACATCTCTAAACATAGCACTAATTGGACTTTAAAGTGCGCTCATCTAATGGTAATGACAAAATGAGGATTATAAGCTAAATAATGCTTATATTTTCAAGATCACGTTACAACACTTCTGGGCTTCAAGTAACACTTAAGTTGTTATAGCCAACTGGGAGCAAAGAAGTCATCACACAACATTAGGTGTTATATAGATTTTAATTGAGTGTAGAAATAACTAATATCCTAAGTGATTACATTTTACTTTAGTGGCTTAATAGTGGATAGACATTGATACTGGGGCGGGAAATGTTCAGCTATCGTTTGGATGAAATGAAATACGTTACAGTTCATACATTCATCTGTTTAAAAAGGCACATTTCTGGACGCCGTATAGCATGTACAGTGCATAGGGCGCTGCTGGTGATCTAATGCCGCCTTCATGTGCAGCTTCACTCGTAGTCACTTACACACACGTACTGTAGACTTTAGTGCAGGTTTTTTAGGTTTACTATGTGCATATAGAGATATCACAATATTAGATAGAAACAACATAAGGGAATAGCTTGTATAAGTATTGGAGAACATGTTCTTAGTCAAGGATCTCCCACTGATACAGTGTAAATATTTTATAGCACTGAAATAAAAGAAATAAATAACAAATAATACCCCAGTTGTATAATATCTTAGTTATTATCATCCTAAACAATATTTATGATTCCCAAAGCTATTTGCCTGATTTGATGATCCGAATGATAGCAGTTTTGTGTATGTGTGTGTGTGTGTGTGTGTGTGTGTGTGTGTGTGTGTGTGTGTGTGTGTGGGTATGCATGCACTGGTGGGATGCCCAGCGTTATCTTGAAGCAGAAGTTTATATTTTGAATGCACAAAATAAATTAAAAAAAGTATGATTTAAAAAAATTTATATTATTTAAAAAAATTACATTACAATACTTTTTTCCCTCATTAATTAATTTATTTACTTTTGCAGTTCGTATTATCATCGGGGAGATGGCCTTCCACAAATCCAGAGACGAGGATGAAACGGCTAACCTCATCTGGAACGACTCGGCTGTACAGCATGAGAAAATCGCAGAGCTCAGGAACTACCAGGTGCAGTGCCATTCACTCGCATCCACTCAACAAGTGGAGGCACACTGAGTTAGCCAAAGGAAGTCAGGAATACATTAAAGGTCATTGAATGTGTGTGTGTGTGTGTGTGTGTGTGTGTGTGTGTGTGTGTGCGTGTGTGTGTGTCAAGCTAGGCATAAGGGCCTCAAGCTCCTCGGTTTCTGGCATGTGTGTGGAGACAAACATAGAAGGATGTGTCTGGCTCTGGCAACCCTTCCAACTTTCTCAACTCTCCCCGAGCGCTAGTGCTGTCAGCCTGCCATATCCATGTGCCAGTCACTCCAAAACCAACCTTAACTCTACTCTGAGTGGCATGAGCGCATATGGGTCTGAGCAAATCTCCTTCTCCTCCGGGTTAACAAAACCCCTTGAATGATTTATCGACTTTGTAGCACATGGTTGTAGGAAAGTCAGTTATATCCTTCGACAGCCATTGTCTTGTTCACGTATGGTATGAACGCGGTGTTGATGCTCCACAGATTCTTACTATGTATTCTAATGCAGTTAACTGCTGAATTCCTCAATCTAATCGGTCTGACTTTGCATAACAGCTCGGCTCTGACAGTTCTGCCAGATTTTTTATTAATAAACTAGTAACTTTTATATAGTATATACAGTAACAATATGTAAACTAATATAATAATATCAACCACCCACATTGTATTTCAGCAGGGACATACATAATAGCAGGGACATGCGTGATGAACAATCTACATAATAAAAGGCTAATAAACACATGAACAAAGCAAGTTGCTATTTAATATACAGTAGGAAAGTATCTAATCGTTTATATGGTCATTTATGGAAGGAGACTCTTTTTAATTTTTAAAAAGAGAGGTTGATGAAGGAATAACTCGTTTTACTTCCAAAAATAAGGATTTCTTGTATTTTGAATGTACTTTAGGAATAGTTCTCCAGATTTCCGAGGAATGTTTTTTTTTTCATTTTTGTTGATCCACACAGTGACTTATGAATCATTCAAGCATAAAAACCATCCAACTTGAGGCATGAACCAGTGAGAAACAGGTGCGGGTGATGAACAGATCAGGCTGGTGATTATTATACTGGCGATGTTGAAGGCTGAGTGGTTGGAACAGACGAGAGGGTTAATGAGACTGCTGCTGAGAATGTTGCACTTTGCAGTAAAGCATTTGTTTCCATTTCCCGAATTTGATCTACATCATTTAATTTGATTTAATAAAAAGCAATGAGGTGGGAAGCTCAAGACCCAGTACTATAGATATGTAAAAGGTTACCATGGGGTTACCATGCCAGGGACATGCAAATTCTGTAGTGAGATTTTTGCTTCACAGCAAGAAATATTGTTTCCCGCAGACCATATACTTTGAATTTCTCTCGAATAACAAAGATTATTAGAAAAACGACTTTTTGATCGCTGAGGTTCGATCGTCATAACGCACACAGTGATGCAGAGAAACGAGATCCCCTCTGTTAGTGAGAATTCCCTTTCTCAATTTAACATATCACAGGATCATGGTGAGAAAGAAAAATACTCCAAATAGGTTTGATTTTCACGCCTCTGACATCCTTCTCTCCCATGTCACCCCGCTGTTGATGTTCTTCCTCATTATGGCTGTCTCATCCGGATAATCACGAATTCCTTTTACACTCGCTAAAATGCTTGTTTTTTTTTTCCTTTCCCCTCCCTCTTCTTTCTTCTGAAACTTTGCTGTCAAGCTGCAGTTCATACGGTCCTAATTAATGGCCCTGTTCAGCCTCATTTGCTTGAAGAATACAGAAAAGCCCACTTTTCATACTTCTTTCCTTTTCTTGTTGTATTCAGAGCAATTCATTCATCTGTCACTACCTACACTTGCAAGGGCTCTGATGCAGAACCAATTACTTTGCCCCTTGAAGATGAGATTGATTGTCTATTTTGGTGTTTTCATCTAAAATGATATGGTCATCTAAATAAGGCTTAAGAAAGGTTTTGAAATTGGCTTTTGTTTTGTCTGTAATTGGGCGGAAATGTCAGAAAATAACAGATCTGCTCAATTTTTTCACTTAAATGTGTCCTTATTTATTTATTTATTTATTTATCTATCTATCTATCTATCTATCTAATATTTTGAGGTGAATTCTAAAATGCCCGCCGAATATTATTATTTTCCTCAGAGAATTAACCACTTCCCAGGCATGGGAGAGATCTGTCGGAAAGACTGTCTGGCCAGAAACATGTCTAAGTAAGTTACCTTCACATTAAAAAAATAAAATAAAAAAATACATTGAAGCATATGCATATTTATTATACCACATATTTATCAGTCACCGTCCTCCTTGCACTCTCATGTCTTTGTCCAAATTGTAGACTGACTATTTTTCCATCTGTTTCTCCTCTTTCTTTCAGGATGATTAAAAGCCAGCCTCAGGAATACAGCTTCATTCCCAAAACCTGGATCTTTCCAGCAGAGTACACTCAGTTCCAGAACTACGTGAAGGAGCTGAGACGCAAGCGGAAGCAAAAGACGTTCATCGTCAAGCCCGCGAACGGAGCAATGGGTCATGGGTAGGTCTCAGTGTGTTAGCGAAATCAGTTGCCATGGAAATAACATAAGGTTTTTAGAAACCATTGTTAATTGTTCTATGGTATAAATAGCTTTAGACGAATTTTTGTTATTTAACGTGGTGTTTATAGGTAAATAGTCTAGAAAAGTCATTCTAATACCTTTTAAACAGTCCTTGCATACATACAGTAACTGTAGGTCATGCATTAATGTCAGACATACACATATCAGTCAGACATGTCAGACGCACATATTGTTTAAATTATTATATTATTATAAATCCAAAGTCTGCAGCTCACACCACTACTACAAAATTGTTATTCCATGACAATCAGACTTAGAATTATCCATAAAAATGTATAGCTTCTTTAGAAACGTTTCGGTTTTTTGGGCATTTTATAATAATCACTTTCGACTTGTATTTCACTTTTGCACCAGCAGAGGGTGGTATTGACACAGATAAGTCAGCAGAAGGAACCATAAGCACTTTTTTTCTTTTCTCTTTTTCTTTTTTCTTTCTTTCTTTTTTTAAGTCATGCTTTAGGTATACGAATGTGCCGTGCTTATGGAAGTATTCTACAAGTAAGCTGGTATTTATTAAAACTAAGAGTCATCAAAGGTTGAATTATTGCAGCACGTTATGAAAGTGAAAGAAGATGAGCTTAACTCGGCCACTCGGAGGGGGGAGAGGCGGGAGATTAAATTTGAAAACGCTCGGCGTGACGCAGGAAATGAAGTTATATCTTCCTCCGTAATTTATTTTCCAGTTGGAAAGCTAAACTCATTGTTTATGTCTGAGCTTACGCACGTTCGAAAAAAGCACAGAGCATCAAGAGGCGTAAAGGAGAGATCCCCACCGGTGCCAAATTAAACAGTTGGCTAAAGTGGGTTTTGATTATGTGCCATCAGAGCTCATCAATCATGTCACACGATTCGCCACCACAGCCGCAAACGGCTCTAACCCCATCCGGATGTAGCGTGGCTCAGGGAAGCGGAGCCAGATTTCAAAATGCTAAACATAAACACACTGTTATTGGTGTTGATTATAGAGGGTTTTTTTTTTCAGCACTGTAAATGAAGAAAAGGTTGTTTGCCCAAGTGACAGCTAGTGTTATTGACATAATGCACGCAGTCATTAAAAATAGGAAATCTGTTGGGGAAAATCTCTCTTGGAACCCTAGTTCTGTAACTATATGATGTGTATTTGATACGGAGCCACAGATTGAACATCTGTATCATTACCACTGGTTCCAGATTTTTAAAATATCGGCATGCTGTGTTTGTTATGTGAGGAATGAAACAATTCAGGAGGTGCCGTTACAGGAATACGATCAACGACAGGGTGGTGTGATGCTGTTTCCACTCTGAAGTTGATTATTTTCTAGGCAGTTCCAGCGTTATGGATGTGACATTCGGACTCATATCGGTGAACAAAAAGCCTCAGAGCGTGGACACGTTTAGTATCGGTGAATTCATTCGCAGAGCTTTTAGTGCAAATCTCTTCAGCGGAAAAAAGGCAAATCGTTAAAAATTCACATAATCATTTACATCCTGGAATTTTTTTTAGTGTTATGGATGCGACATTCAATGGAGAAAAGTTTATTAGTGAGTACAGGCTTTCTCCAGACTCTCCAAAATTTTAAAGAGAAAAAGTGTTTAAAAAGTGTTACACTTGCATGGTATGTATGTATGTGTGTCATTTTTAAAAATAAATGATTTATAACTGGTGTTATAAATGCGACATGTCTGAATCAGTCTTTGACAGACTATATAAAGAACGTGCTTGAATAATGAGCTAACATGAAACACTAGAAATAGTAATTATGAAAAAACTAATTAACAAAATATTAAATCAGCAATTATGCAGATTTTTTCTGGTTCTTTTGTCTGTCATTCTTTTCCTCCTTAAGTTTTATTAATTAATTTTTGTGTCTTTTTTTGCTTTTTGATGCTCAGCATTGGACTTTAATGTGTAATTTATAAATGAAAGTTTAGTCAATATAAGAGATGTAGTTTTTTTTTTTTTTTTTTTGTTTATCAGGATGGTCTGACCTACTTTTTTACATAGTAAGGCTGACCTTTGCATGACGATCGAATAAAAATAGGCTTTTGTTCTTTCTCTGTCACAGCCGTTTGCCAAATGCTAATTTATTAATTAAGGACATGTCATGTGTTTTACCATTTATAGCATTTATTGAATTTCCTCCCTCTTTCTTGAAGTAAATGACAAAAACAGATGTTATTGAGAATCTCATTAAACAAATACATTAAGCAAAAGTCTTTTTAGAGAAAACGTCAACACATCATCAATTACACATTTTAACTCGTTAAATAGAGAGCATGTTTTTTATGAAAAAGATTCGTTAGCCTTTGTATGAAGTGGATAGGGATAGTGGATTTGTCACAGATCCCTATTGTATATGAGCTGAGACCGTAGGAATGATAACATGTTATAACAATCATATTAATAAAAAAACATGTGCTTTAAATTACAGTCATTTATATAAAATGAATCAAGACTTTTAAGAATCAAATTCAACAGCCTTGTAGTATAGTTTCTTTATGTATTTATTCATGTATGTATATATTTATTTAACTAATTACATTTAAGTAAGTATCTAGCTCAGGATGCCGTGTGAAGTGCTCGCCAAAATGTGTTTCTGTTGCTCTCATAACAAGATTTAGATTTATGTTTATTTCCTCCAGAAGAGTTGTACTAGGCCTGAGAAATAGCTGTGTTCCAAGTGTGTCAAGACTAAGTCTTATATTTAATTTAATTAGCTTATTAATCAGTTTAATACTTTCTTTGATAAAGTTTTTTTAAAAAGTCTAAGATTAAAACAAGCATGACCATTTTTGATGTATCGTAGGAAGGTGGAGCACGGCAAGTGTAACATGTCTGCCTCTAATAGGTTGCAGAAGAAATGAACTGTAACTCACAAACCCTTTTCCCTCCACTTGCGAGTGGCTTAGTGCCGCAAAGTTAGAGCCTCAGCTAAACATTTCAAACTCATGTAAACCAGAGTAGGAAAAGCATAGAACCAATTAAGCTAACCTTGCCTGATGTCAGTATATTTTACTGCCCGAAGAGGTTTTTCTAAGGCCCCTTGTTTGTAAAATACCCACCGGTTCACTCCATCATGCATTCTTCTATCGGCGCATGTACTCATGACTGTGTGCATAACGCCTGAGTGCCGGCGACAAGCTCCCCAAAGCAAATAAATGATTGCAGAGGCTGAAATGGTCCGTGATGTCTGATCCTATTAACCTGCGCCTAGTCATGGTCTAGAAACCAGCAGCAAAGGCAGTCAACTTAATAAACCCCCGTCTTTCTGTTAGACCACAGAGATCCATATTCAATAGCGGCACATAAAAACAGTTTCTTAAATATGTATGGAGCACAGTTCAGGAATGTTTCCCTTTCCTCTTACAGTATATCCTTGATTCGGAATTGTGAGAAACTCCCAGCACAAGACCACTTCATCGTGCAGGAGTACTTGGACAAGCCCTTTCTAATGGAGGGCTACAAGTTTGATCTGCGCATTTACATCCTGGTCACTTCCTGCGACCCGCTTAGGATCTTCCTCTACAACGACGGCTTGGTGCGGATGGGAACGGAGAAGTATCACACGCCTAACGAATCCAATCTGGTGAGAATGCCACATGTTATCAAAACGGAGAGAAAACGGCGTTACTTTGTCCTTCCAGTAATTCTTTGTTGAATTATACACTTTCTGGAATATGAAAAAACTATGTGAGGATCATCTGGATGCAGTTATATTTTGATATTAAATATTTCCCAAGCAGTGCAAATAAAGCATATAGATCTCATTCTCTGTTCATAGGCCCTTTAAATCTTTTGTAATGGACACTAACAGTTCCTGCTTAAGTTGATTTTTGTTTTTTCTTTGTCTTTCCCTCAGAGTCAGCTATACATGCACTTGACGAATTACTCAGTAAACAAACACAACGAGAACTTCGAGCGTGATGAGACGGTGGACAAAGGCAGCAAGAGATCCATCGGCTGGTTCACTGAATTTCTCCGCATCAACAACTACGACGTCGCTAAATTCTGGGGCGACGTTTCTGTAAGTCTGTTACATTCAGTAAGCACATAATGCGTGTACTGGCCCGTGGGAAAGCCTTCACATATGACATGTTGACTTGTCTTCCTATGGCTCTCCTGAACTGATGTATGTTTCTCCTTTGCACATGCAGCATCTCGAACATTATACAGTAGCGTTCAAATAATAGCATCTCCAGAAGAGGATTAAGGCTACAATAATAATTAAAAAAATTGAGTTCTGACTTTGATCTCAGACTATTTTACTCAGAATTCTGCAAAATCCTGACTTTTTTTCTTTCTCAGAATTCTGATTTTTTCAGAGTTATGACTTTTTTACCCTTAAACATCTGACTTTAATCTCAGAATTCTGAGTTTTTATTCAGAATTCTCCCCTTAATCGTCCACAGATTTATTTTAGACTTATTCCTTTTATCTTAAAAATGTATATTTTTTTTCAGTTTGCCTTTAAACGCAGGATATAAAAGGTATAAAAAAAGATTAAAGAAAGAATTCTGAGGGAAAAAAAGCCGAATTCTCAGAATAACAATGTCAGAATACTTAGATTAAAGAAGGTATTATGAGGAAAAAAAAAAACTGTTTTTTTTTTTTCTTTTAATGGTGGCTCTAATCCTCTTCTATACATATCCCCTGAAGTGGAGGAAATTGCATTTAAAGCTCTCATTCCAGTAACAGCATCGTGGATGTTTTGACAACTGGTATTTAATTCCAAATTGAGTGGTTACACTAGGTCTACAGCACATTACATTTCAACAAATTGATTGTTAAAGCCTGACATTCACTGAGTGAGAGAATCACATTTGGTTGGTCAGGTTTTAAACGTCTTTATTTTTTTTTTTTTTTTTGGTCTGCTTTTTTTTTTACATAAGCGTTTGTGAATCCGGCACCTTATCCGACATGATCTTTGCAAACAGACAGCCAAGGCAAGGTTAGAAAGTAAATAAAAATATTTCTCATGTCGTATTTATGGTTTTATAAGGTGGAAGTGTCAAAGTATGATATAAGCAGAAAAAGACATTTTGGCAAAACATGATTTTTCTGGCAGTTTTCCCAGACTGGCCCACTGGCCCGGAATGTTTTTTTTTTGTTGACCATTTAGCACATTACAGTTCATGGAAAATGTGCATTTTTGTCATCTCTAAACTCCTGTGTGGACAGTTCACGTTGAATTAAAAGAGCTTCACTGACGGGTGCGTATCTATCCTGACCTGTCCTCATGAATTGTTATTTCAATCAGACGTGCCCATATGTTTCTGTGTAGCCACTTTAGCCTGACACTTTGGCTACTTGCTATTCCACTTTACTCTTTATACCCCCAAGGGAACTTTCTTGTCTGTGTTTTTATTTCAGACTGCAGTTCTAGCTGTCATTCTTTTTTTTTCCCCCTTCGCTGTTCTGTTTTTTTCGTCCTGTGCTCCTGTGTTTTACTAGCTCATCTGTCAGCACCGCGGTGTCTCAGCGCAGCGTTCCTACCTTTCGTAGACGGCCTCAACCTGTCCCACTCATGTAACTGCCCTTCACCTCTCTGACACTCACGGATCCGTGAAGGTGCAGCGATTAGCAAGCGGACTTTCCGTTTTCACCCGCTAACCTTCTTTTCCAGTTTAAAACCCTGCTGGATTTTGTAAATGACTAGCACACATTGTCCTTTCTCTTCTCCCTCCATGACCCTTTTCTCTGTCTTCCGCTTAGATAGATCCTGTTACCTGGCAGAGTGTTAATCTTTCCGTTCACCTCTTTGATCATTTGGCTCATTCTGTTATTTTCCTGATGTCCTTTCATTAGACTTGTTTGTGGCACATTTTCACTACGTTGCTGGTTTCTGTCCCTTGAAGCATTTACTCCTTCCTGTCCTATGTAAACTTGTGACCAAAGACTAATCACTGAGAACGCATAGACAAATTATATACTCATTAACTAGCCCTCAGGGCAAGTCCACATTTTGGTTGCCTGAACAAAAAAAATAAAAAATGGCAGTCTAGCAAATAGACTTAATGTAATTCAAGTCAAATGCATGACAAGCAAATTAGCAGGCCGGTCCTTTAAAGGAAACACAATAAATATGTTCGTATTGAAATATCTGTCATGCGCTTAGTGATTCTGGTGCTAATTTGGCGGTTGGTGCTGTATTCCCATGAGCAGTTAGCGGTCGTGTGCTGCTTAGCTGTCACAGGCAGATTCAGTGATGTTACAGGCGTAAAACAATTCAACAATCTCAGATGTAAATTTAAAGATTTTCTTTTCTCGCTCACAGTTTTTCACTGTGTGCTAAGAAATCAAATTAAGGAATAGCGGAGACAATTAAAACAAGCTCACAGTTCCAGAATTTTCTAGAATGCAGGAAGTGTTCTCACCAAGACATGTACAACTGTGGTGAAACAGCATGACTCAAAGTATGCTGTTCCTCTTACTGTATACCATGGCGTTTTACTTGATACAGGCTAGATCACACAAAACAAAGAAACTTTCTAAGAAATATCTTAGTACCGGACGGTAATGTTCATACCAGACATGAGTTTCCTTGTTTAATATTGCGCTTCTCGTTCCATATTGAGAAACAGGCAGGGGTAAATGAATGCGGCCCTTTTTAAAAAATTCGTTTATTACTTAACTTCTTCTGTACTGCACAAAAAAAAATAAATAAAACTAGCACGTTCTTCCTTAATTTACATTTGTTGGAATTCGACTCCCGTGTCAGATAAGCGACAAACAAAATAGTTAGAGCGATAGTTGTAGCATTATTTTGTCAAAAGACTGAAACAAAAGAGGAGATTGTGTGTTCCCTCACGACCACATTTGTAAATCAAGCAACCCCATGTGAGGCTGCGTCTCCGTGCTCGAGAAGCCCTGACTCTACAGCTCATGTGTTTCATGCACAATTTGTGTTAATCATCTAGACCTTTTTGAGCGTCATGTTCTGACCGCAGGAAGGTTTTTTTTCCCTTGCTTGGTGAATTTATTTTAACTGCTGAGCCTGGATATGGCACTACCAGTACCAGCACACAATAACATTGTAGCATGCCTGAGACTGGTCCAAGATCCATATAACATCTGCTCTTTGGGTGTTTTTTTTTTTTTTTTTTTCATCCAGTGAAGGATTCATTGAATTGAGATAAGGGTTTACACATGTACTGTTTGTAGCAACAGATAAAGGTTGGTGTATCTGATAGACTGGCAATTCAGTGTCCTGGAAATAACTGGTGTTATACAGTATGTATACACACACACACACACACACACACACACACACACACACACACACACACACAGAGGCCATTGCTATGCTTGGAGATCTGATGAAAGTATTCAAACTTAACTACTGCTGTTCTGTACTAAGTAGGCGTACCCACAGGGGTATTTTAGAAAAAAATCCAACAAAGCAGGGCATTAACAGTCCTAAGGGAATTTGTGGGATCATTGTCTTTTAACATTTTCAGTCATGTGTAAATAGCTCATGGTAGTTCTGTTATCATTTCCTGTTGAGATGCACCGAAAGAGAATTTTTCAGTACTGCTAAATGTGGTGATCATGATTCATGATCTGATATATAATCATGATTTAACCTTCTGTATGTGATTCCCACCAAAATCCTCACTGAACTCGCTATTTGCATACCACTTACTATAAGTCAGAGGATGTGAATAAGATTCCCACTCACTTGTTTTCAACATCCTTGTTGAATTTGAATTTTGGGCGTTTTTTTTTCTTTTCTTGTTCTCACTGCAGGAGCTGGTGGTTAAGACGCTGATTGTGGCCGAGCCTCACGTGCTCCACGCGTACCGTATGTGCCGCCCCGGACAACCTCCAGGGAGCGACAGCGTCTGCTTTGAGGTCCTCGGCTTTGACATCATCCTAGACCGCAAGCTCAAACCGTGGCTGCTGGAGGTACATGCGATTAATCTGTTTCATTGCCCTTCAAATTCTCAGTTCCTGCTGGTCTCTGATTTTTGTGCAGAAAACTGAAAAGGTGTGCGTTAGGATATGGGTGCCATGTATGTGAGAGTGGAGGCGGGGCAGGTGAGAGAGAAACAGATTGCTGTTAATGTCGACATCACTGATGTGTACTCCATGAGCTCAGCTTACTGCCTGTGCAGAGTTTTCCATGTTCTCCCCCGTGTCTGTGTGGGTTTCATCTGAGCTCTCCGGTTTCCTCCCACCTTCCAGAAACATGCCGTTAGGTGGATTGGTTATGCTAAATAGCCCCCCCAGGTTGAATAAATATGTAAATGTGTGTGGGCCCTGTGATTGCGTCTCATTCGCCCGACTGTGGCGCACCCAGTGTTTCCAGGATAGGCTCTGGGTCTCCTCTGAATCTTACTGGCATAAAGCAGTTACTGCGGGTGAATGATGAATGAACTCAAGTCTCAAATCTAAACAGCTTTCTATAGTACACTACGGGCCAGTATACTTGAACAATCCAGTATTTATCCTAAGGAAGAAGGAAACCTTTTGGCATCCAGTTTTTGATTAAATTGTTGATTTAGCTGCTGTAATTACTCACACACATGAAAAAAAAAGTCATAGCAGCCAATAATCTGTTCATAGTTTATATTTTTAGTTAGATTTGTTTATACTGTAGATTATAGATCTCTGATGTAATGAAATAAGTCTCTTGAATTAGATAGGCACAACCATAAAGTACAAATATTAATATTAAATATTTATTAACACTAATTTAACAGTAGCAAAACAGACCGTAGTATATTATTATTGAACGTTAATGATGTTCGATAATAATAGTCAAAAATGATCCGCACTCTGGCTGTAGAATTTATTTGAATTCATTTTTTAGAAAAGACAAATGCATCCTTTTTCGACATGATCTCCTTGTTTCTCAATACACTTTGTCCATCTGTCAACTAGCTTTCGTATTCCCACATTAAAAATGTTTAATGCTGAGCTGCGAGCCACAAGTGCACATCTGTCTTCGCTTCTTCCTCAGAAGTGAGTCTTCGTCCTCGTAGAGCCGCTTTAAGGGGAACAAACGGGACAGTCTGATGGAGCAAAATCAGAACTATAGAGAGGCCGTCTCAAAACTAAGTTTTTTGCACAGCATCAACAGTGTGTGGATATGCAAGATCGTTCAAGATCAAAACGTTTTTGGATAGCAGTCCTGTGTCCTCTCACTGTAATGGGCACTGTTGATTGTTGGACCTTTTTCCTGTTAATGTTCCAATACTGGCCCTTGGGAATCCCTGAAAAAGGTAAGCATCATTTTTCCAACTGATAGTTGACTTAAGAACTTTCCTTGGCTCTCAAATTGCGATGAATCCATGCCTCGTCACCAGTAACAGCTATCCGCTCCTTCCGCTCGTGTGAGCTCACAGACGCCCCTGATTGGCTGTAGAGCCGTGATTAATGTGGGAGCACTAAGTACCTCTCATCCCTCCGCTCTGAGAGAGCTCGGCCAATCAGCTCTCTGTAGACATCCGGCTGCCAGAGGTTACAGCATCACCCGGGAATCGACCTTGCGATCTCCAGATGATAGGGCGAGCACTTTACCACAGCGCCACTCGGAAGCCCAGTAGAGATTCTCTTTAAGAAACTTTCACCTTCCTTAGAATGGACATTTGCAAATTTTGTTTGGACATCTGCAAAGTTTGCAACAGATATACCCTCAGACCTCCCAAAAAACTTAATCACTACAGTTACAAATGAACTAATGC
Organism: Clarias fuscus; assembly: GCA_030347435.1. Lineage (NCBI taxonomy): Eukaryota > Metazoa > Chordata > Actinopteri > Siluriformes > Clariidae > Clarias > Clarias fuscus. The sequence continues at coordinate 20,953,067 of CM059219.1, forward strand.
GGTCAACAGAAGTTTTAATGTATCCAGAGTGCAGATAATTTTTGACACATCCACGTATAAAGCATGTTTGTATACTGTAGGCTCACCTAAAAACAATTGGAAAGTGTCTATTCTTATTCTTGGCTGACCGGAGAGGAACCTGATATGGTGGTTTACCTCGGGGTTGACTGTATTCTGCATTCCGTCATGCTTTTCTGTCCAGTATGGATTTGAGATACAGTGCCTGTTCACTCAGCTGGAACTAACCTGGCGATTTTGCTAACGTCTTTTCTCAACAAGGTGTTTTCTGGCTGTCTGAACCATGCAAAGAACAATGTTACTGGGATACAAATTTCCCCGATTTCAGTGTTTGATTTTATGCCATGTGTGATTGTTAGTTGCGTAAGTTTCATTTAAACTTAAAGTCTTATACCTATCAGGAGGAATAGTTCAGTGAATCACCTTGCGTGAGCTTTTACTTGTGTTTTTTTTTTTTGCTTTTTTTTTGCTATAGGCGTCATTTTTGTAACATCTGCATTTATACATTATAAAATTAGATGTACATTTCTTCAGGTGTACTAGAGAATGCATGTGCTGCTGAAAATAGAAGTAATAATTGAACAGTGTGGCTTGTTGCTATTTAGAGTTTAGCTCCTAAGTGTACAGTGATTTTCCAGTCTTTGGTCAAACACAATAGAGAAAGCGGATGCTACAGCAGTATGTTGAGTCCCTGAAGTGTTTTTATACAATGATGAATTTTTCATCTCAAATGCTTCACCCTTTCAGCGTGTATACTGTATATGAGCTGAAAAGCTGGAACGGGGTGCAGAACATGCTTCAGGTATGTGGATACTAAAGATTAGAGGCAAAATGCTGTCTGGAGTGTCTCATTAAAAAAAAAAGGAAAAAAAAACGAGTCTCTTTTAAGACGGCAACGATAAACAGGAAGAGAGTAATCACGTAAACATGAGAGTAATATAGCCTATGCTAGGTTCCAATCCCTTTCTCTCTCTCTCTCTCTCTCTCTCTTTCTGTCTGTCTGTCTGTCGCTCTTTCTCTTTCTCTCTGACTCACAAAAAATGTAGGTCAGGACTGTAATTTCAGCAATGGCTGGGGCCCATGATTGCTAGAATTCTTTCTTATTTTAGTTGTGTGTGTGTGTGTGTGTGTGTGTGCATGTGTGTGTGTGTGAGAGAGAGGGAGTAAGTGGGTGGTGGTGTTCAGGGGTGCTGTGGATTTATGGAATGCATGTTTCTGAACATTCCATGTCAGGTTTTCTTTCCGTCCCACACACGATGTCAGCCAGTTAAAGCATGACCCAAATCCTTTAACCCAAAGTGTGTGTGTGTGTTTTTTTTTTTCCCTCAAAAAAGTCAGAAATCTTACTTCCAGTCTATTCCCTTCCCTTCCAGTTATTGACTACAAGATATGAAGGGACTTCTAAATAGGAAATATTGTTTATTATTATTAAAAACAAACAAAAAAAATCCCCCATGAACTCCTAATAAATTCTTTATAGGTGCTTGAAAGTTTAAACACACACAGATCGCTTCTGTCTGCTTGCTGTGGTCGAGACTTGTAGCTCTGGGAGCGCACGGAGCCGGAGTTCACAGGCCGGGTCCTCGAAGGGCTTGCAGTCACTGCGAAAGGGGAAGAGTGCAAACAGTGGTTGATACAGTTGTTACACTTCGGCGCTAATGATCTCTTGGTGCTACTAGCAGCCCACCGCAAACTGTCATCAATTAACATCCCCGCAAGTTCCGCACAGAGGGGGAAAAAAAGCTGTTTCTCTTTCACGCTACATTTGCAGTGGTACACATTTATTTCCGATTTCGAGAGATTAGTCAGGAAACTCTTGGAGTCTCAGTAGAGGCAGCATGGCCTCACCGTAAACTTTTACAACGCATTGCACTGGTGTGTGTACTGTAGCAACGTACTGTACTGTAGATAATGGATTGCTAGGCAAGCACAGTAATCAGCGTCTGATTAGTTTTAATGTATACGTTTAGAAAATATTATAAAACGTCATAGCGCATAAAAGAGTAAATATAATAAACGAGATTTCAATAAACAATTGTTTACCTAGGAATAATTAAAGTACTATTATTATTATTATTATTATTATTATTTCCAATGCACTATTCATTTCTCTTTTGTTTTTCGTAGATGCTTTCCATCACAGACTCCAGTCCTGCCTGATTGGTGTCAGCCTAGATTAAGCAGCCGTTCTGATAGCAGTCCCAGCCCTCAGCCTCTAATGGTGTTAGCAAGGCCCTTTTCCTGCCTGGCTGCAGACAGCCTGCGAACTCCCGAGTGCAAGCCAACCTAACGAGGGAACGAAACTACGTCCCAAATCAATTTTGCGCACATATGCACACTCATCTAAAAGGTAGATGATGTATAAATGTAGAACAGAATTTTTTTTTCCCCCCCTCTTGCTTGGCACATATTTCAAGGAAATGTCCTTCATGTTAACTTCAGTAATTATGTTACAAAGTAATTATGTTTCTCAGCCTTATAGGCTTTATTGCGATTTATTTCTCAATAAGCTTTTGTGTCTGTATGCTGGCAGACAGAGTAACAAGAATACACTCCTAAAGCATAACTACTTAAACTAAAGACCTTCATCCAAACCAAAGCAAAAAAAAAATAAAAATCCAAGAGCTATTTTTAAAACACTTTATAATATTTGCATGGAGCTTCCAAGCATACACCTGCTAAAATTATTCCGTAGCGCTCCTCTGTTCGTCAGAGGTATGACGGGAACACGATAGGAGGCAGCACGGCTCGGCAAAACGTTCAAGCCCGTCAGACACACAGCATTGTGCCGTGCCGGGAGAAAAGGCAGCTTTTGTTACGATCCTTATCTTAATTCCCCAGGTCTTTCCGACAACCGCTTTTACCTCCCTTTGACATTCAAAACATTTGGGGCATTTACATGAGCGGGGAAGCCCAAACAGCATAACTCGAGAAGCCTCACTTTCTCCCCTAGATGTGGTTAGTGGCCGTTGTTCGGTCCTTTTAGCGACTGCTGCTGTTGGCATGCTAATTTTCAGGGCAATGTGATTCAGGTTTATGTTGCTAGGAAGGATAGCCCCCTCCAGAGGTCAGGAGGATTCCAAAGGGACGTGAACACCCATTAGTCAAATGCTGCGGTGCAACACTGATATCATTGCCCCCTGGGCCCACTCTCTGTTTTTTTTTTCTTTCTTTTTTTTTTTTTTCTTTCCTTTCCCTCTGCCGTTTTTTTTTTCTCCCCCAAGTCTTTGCAGAAGCCGGTCACACCGGAGCTGTTAAGCTGGCGTGATGAATAATGCAAAGGCAAAAGGAAAGGGAGATATTCAGGGTACACAGAAAGATTGAGGGACAGAAGAAGATAGACAAAGAGGAAGAAAGGCGGCGAGAAAGCCAGATAAAATATACATTCACAATAATGCGTCCCAGGTCCATGAGGGCGGACTCGGGCCGGGAGGGGGTTTATTATGGTTATGAATTTTGCGTGGCGGCTTTTACAGGCCCGCCGTACAGGGGTGGTCGACCCCTCGCAGCGTTCAGCCTCATTAAAGCACAGATTACTTTGCGGAATCTAAACACACACACATGCACACATATAAATACAGGGATTGTTTTTTTTTTTTTTTTTTTTTTTAACCAATACAGTAATTATCCCTATAGACATGTAGGCGGGAGTCTTTGTCCTCTGTGACGGGAGGGTGCTTGGAATATTGTGGTCATTTCGTTCCCACCAACATATAAAATTAGGCCTACACACACACACACACACACACATATATATATAAATACACACAAAATGCACAACAGTTATTAAACCAGCAATCAGCTCTGCTTTTCAGTCAAGGGCCAGAGCACATGACCTCAGCATACTCAGCCGCATCTCTCCTTCGTGTGGCCAGCACATAGTGAATGGCAAACAAACACAGCACTTTGTGTCACCAGGTTTGTAACATGTCGAACATGCACAGTTATTAGGGTTTGCTTTTTAGGAGATCTGGCCTAATTGCCACCCCGCAGGAGAGAGTGTAGAGTGTGTCTGTGGATGATTGGCAGCCAGCGAAGGAGCCATGAGTCAGACGCATTTACAGGGTCGGTAGCTACCGAGGGGCCAAAGTGCCTCCCGATCTCATCTCACTTCCTCTCTCGCCGTTGGTTTCTGCTTCTCCGTCTGTCTCTCCACCGTTCCCAGCCCACCCGATCATTTCAAGATGAGCCCGGTCACTTCTTTCCCTTGAAACGCGACATAAGCCAGACCTCGGCTCTTTCTTCCCGAGCAGAGCGACCGAATGAATGGAAGTGATCTGGATCAGAGAGCGTACACAAACAGAGGCCCATTTGAAGGTGCACTCAGACGCGCCTCTTTGATCTCACGGCCGTCTCTGCAACCTTCTGACGGCCAATTCCCTCTTGTAGCGACGTGCAGGCCGGACATGCGTGCTTTCACATGACACGCGGCTACAAAGCTTGTACATTCTTTCAAAGAACTTGGCCGTGTTATGTTTTGTATGTCTTTGTGCAATATTTTACAGTTTATTTCAATAAAATGGTTGCTTTTTGGAGAGGGCGACGGCAATTCTGACACAGGAGAAGAACTATTTATTCTAGTCAAAAATTCAAATTCAAAAAGTCAAAAATTAAAAAAAGAAAAAGGCAGATTCTTTGATATCTGACGGATTTAGTGAATAATATTTTAAGGCCTTGTTGCCTGCGTGCATTCGTTCTCTTTTGTACACTTACTATTAAGCAAATTCTCCGAGTTTGATTCATCTGTACAAGTGGCTGTGGCACGTTTTGATGAGTTCAATAACTCTAGATGGCAGTGTTTAGCTTTCCCATGTGGTGCCATTCGGAGATTTATTAAAGAATGATAGCAGCCATCCATTCATCTGTCTGTCTTTATCTCTACTCACACAAAAACTAAATTACACTTTTACTGTACTTTCTGAAGAAATAGACACCTTACAGATGGGCAATGCAGTGAAAGAGCCATGACAGTGGCAGATCCTGCCATTTATCATTAAGCGATGGCTTTGTGCAGCCCAAGAGACTGCGTGTGTGCACTCTTGTGTGTGTGTGTGGATGGTATAGGTGACCTCAGCGGCTGCAGGTTGGCTAGATCCCTGACCTTTAAAACGCACAGGCGGCAGCTATTGGGTTTCAGCGCTGGAATTAGCCACTTGAAATGCAGCGAAGGAACAAAAAAATGATTGATAACGATGTGAAACGGGAGCCGCAAAGGTTTTCCTAGGGCACCCGGCTGTAGCGGCCTTCTCTCTCCACCCTCTGATTAGCATTGCAGCAGCCGGTATTTCAGTACCGCTGGGGTTTTTTTTTTTTTTTTTTTTTGCTCCATGAGAATCCAAGAAAGCAACGCTCGTATATTCTCACATGGGCACGGATATGCCCTGAAAATAAATATCACATATCAAGTTTTTTTTTAAAAATATTCCTCTGCAAGCTTTTTCGTTCCTCACAAATATTTGTTTTGTGCTTGGCGGTCAGAGCGTGCCAAATTTATGCTCGTGTTTATTTCCTTGATTTCCTCAACAGGAATATTCAAATCATATCTTGTAAAATTTAGCTCACACTGCGAGTGCGCGTCTGCGCTCGAAGAACACTAATCAAAATCGTTAGCCCACAAGTAGATCAAAGTAAACTCGAACCAAAAGCCTCGTACATGTGGGACTAATCGCGCAGAGAAATTGAATCATTGAAGCTTCGTCTCTCACCGCCGGTCCCTGAGATCACTGACAGGTTATTTATGCATCAAAGCCTGATATATTCAGGTGGGGAGGTGGAAACTAAAGACTCGAGTCAGTATGGTTTACCCCTAAAGAGGGCTGTTAATTGGGCCGGGTTTTAAAAAATACAGAATGGGGAAAATTGCCAAATGTTATACTTCTTTTGCTTCCTTTTTCCTCTGACATTATTATTACGGTTCATTATCGTTTACTTCATTTTTTCATGAGGAAAAAATGGTCATCATTGATATCATTTTATTTAACCCTCCCAGGCTTTTTTTCCAAAGATGTGTAGCTGTGATTTTTTTTTTTTTTCCTCCCAATTTCAGGGATTCAGTGACCTCAGATCTGCTCAGCTTCCTCTTCACGAGCCTGGCCCGATCTCACACTGATACACTCGGCCTGTGAATTAGAGTGAAAAAAAAGCTTGAATGCTCTTCCACATGAAAACCTTTTTTTTTTAATTATCAAAAAGAATACGAATTGAAAAAGAGCTGCGGAATGAAAAAAGACATGGTGAATGTGCGACACACCTGGGTTGCCAAACTTTTTATTGAACCCTTTTTTGTTGGTTTTTTTGAGTCAAGACATTTGTGTGGGTAACGTTGCACAGCAGCTCAAAGCATCCAGTGAGTGTACTGTATGTGTGTGAGAGCGAGAGAGAGAGAGAAAGCGAGAGAGAGAGAAAGAGCTGCTAAGGTTACAGCTGGTACAGTAAATTCGTTGATTTAGCCCGCCATGGCCGGGCCTCTCTCCTTTTATTTGCGCCTGGCACTCAGTTGTGATGTAAATATTATCTTACAGCTCACTTCTAAGCTGGACACACATCAGTAAGCACCTTTGTGGGATTAGCATCCAGCCAGGACTCGAATTATCCAGGGAACTGGAAGGCTTTGTGTAGCCGTGGCCGCATAGGAGGAGGGATGCAGCTGGGTTGCTCTTTTCACCAGCTTTTTTACACCGCGTCCCGATCTGCCACCGCCGTGCGCGTCCACGCTGCCCCCGCGGCCCTCTTAAACACTCTCAGCCGGCAAAACACAGTAAACTTGTTTGGCGAGAGAGAGAGGGGGGGAAATACGATAGCCTGTTTACGGATTCCTTTCACAGTTCTGAAATGCATTAAGAGAAATTGGCATTGACGCCGTGAATGGAATGACTGCACTCGTACTAACAGATCATGCACAGAAATTGAGGGGGGGGGGGTTATTTTTTTCTTAAATCTCGTAAACAAAACAAAACAAACAAAAAAAATATATATATAATAATACTAAATAAATACATTTTCCAGCATTCTGTTGCGAGGAATTTTCTACAAGAATGTGTCAGATGGTAGTGGCACTTCTACTGTTATTTGACCTCACTTTTTTTTTCTTTTCCATCGGCGAGCAATTCAATCAGTGCACTCTTTCGGTCCTTTTGTTACACAGAGCAGCTCTCGGGCCATCTGGAGAGACAGAGCAAAGAATTGATTTTGGCATGTTACAAATAACACTTGATACCTGAATTCATTGGCTTGACAACTGTTTACCTGCTAAAAAGAAAAGGACGGTTATCGTAAGATTCGGGAAGTTTCGGGGGTCGGGTGCATGAGGGGAAGTTATCAACGTCCATCGCGCCCCGTATTAGCAGAGGACACGATACAGTCTCCCGATACGGTAGTTTCTTATGCCATGCAGATCAGGCCGGTTTAAACAAGGATGCTCAGAGGAAACAGAGAAAAAGAGAAAGGGACTGAGAATCAAAGAGAGAGTGAGACTATACCGGTGACTGACAGGAGACGCTAGCTATCAAGTGACAGCCGCCCCCAGCTCGACAGGATGTACACAGAGACGAGGTCAAAGGTCAATTCGACCCCGAGCACCCTAGAAAAGTTCCCCTTCACTAAAGTGTTTCCCGGGAACGCAAGGAAGAAAGAAACGCTATACCCCCCGCAAACATATACTCTCGTGTTTATTTCCAGATCAATCGCGCTCCGAGTTTTGGGACGGATCAGAAGATTGATTATGATGTGAAGAGAGGGGTCTTACTCAACGCGCTGAAACTGCTGAACATCAAGTAAGTGTTTTCTTTGGAGCTCGATATTCTCTCTCAGTAATTGTGATTAAGCGAGAGGAGGAATTTAATTGAAAGACATTCAGCTTTTCCTTTTTTTTTTTGGAGTCTTTTAATTTGAATCAATTAGCTCGAGTTCATCTGTAAAAGGTGAAAAAGCATCTTTTGATATTTAGGAGCATCCTGATTATGTTATGCACGCTTGCTCATGCTGGTTTGTTCTGTGGAACAATCCTCCAGCATTTTTTTACATTTCCACAGATTCCTGTAAGCGTGTGTCCCTGTTTGTGTTTGTAAGCACTTGGGATCGTACCTGCTCGTACAGTATGTGTAATTCGACGCGTAGCATCGAACACACCTTCTGTTCGAGCGCCCGGACGAATTAATCACTCGCGCGCAGGACATACTGTGTACAGTATCCCGTGCGCGTGAGTTTCTCTGCGTTCGTCTGTGCGTGTATGTGTGTGTGTGCGCGAAGACAACAGTCCCCAGGTAGTACACACAGTCCAGGCTGATTGATCATCTCAGACCTGACCTCTAAGCTTGGACTCTCGTGTCCTAAATATAGCCTTCCATAGCAGCACCGGCACTACATCAGGACATAAGAGGACGCGAGCGCTCTGCAGCTCGCGGGATCGTGTTTCAAGTGTAAACGAACGCATTGTGATCTCACATGCCAGAGTGAATTCATTCAAGCCTCTCCAGACTTTTAGTACAGCATTGCAGAGTCATTCCGACTTGAAAGCCATTAAACAGCGAACCGTCTTCCCCGAACCGGAAAGCTGAAATGATGTCTTAGGTGCTCGGAATTAGTAATATAGTGGCTGGGATGTAAAGGGATCTTAAAAGCGTGGAGCCTACATCAAACAAAAGACACTCAGAATTAAAAAAACTCAGGACAATTGAAAAAAATTTTCTCTCTAAACAGAGCGAGCGATAAGCGTCGAAACCTGGCTCAGCAGAAGGCCGAGGCGCAGCGACGCCTCTACGGCCAAGGCACCATGAAGAAACTTTCAGCAGATTCATCGGACTGGGAAAAGCAGCGCCTCACCCTGGAGAGGAGGAAAGAAGAGCTGGTGAGACGAAATAAAATATATATATATATATATATATTTTTTTTTCTTTCTTCTTGCAGTAACTTTCTCTAAAACTTTTCCCCAGGCTCACGCGTAATGCTTCGTTGGCAGTTCAGGGCGACAATGTAGTATTTAATTATTCATGTTCAGAAATTACAGAGGCAATACATTTCAAACTTTTAAGTGGCAGTTCGGCGAGACGTGCTCTGTGCTCCAGTCCAGCTCTTGATTGGTCTTTCGGGCCAAGCTTTATCGTATGAAGTGATGAATGAATGTAAAATTGCCGCAGGTAGGTGGTATTTTCAAAGGCCAGGGCGAAAAGTGCATAAGAGGGTAAGAGCGTGGGATGGTGGGGGGCTTCGGCGAGCGATCATGTTCTAGTGTTTAGCAGAGATCAGTGACTATAATTGGAGGCACCCTGCTGCTATGCTGCAAATTGACCATCTGACCTTTTCACAATTACCGTTTTTGATGTATTAAAATGGGAACGCGGGACTTAAATCCATATGAATCATGATTCGGCGCTCCGTATTAACAAGTGTAAGAGAGAGGGGGATTTTTGCACCGGGCGCTCTGTTCACTCTTTGATACTTGACTTCATTAAGGCACCTCTAATGGGGTAGGTGGACGCCTGGTGTTGTTGTTGTCGTTCTTGTTGTTTGTCGAAATAAGCCCAATTGAGTCGTATCCTTTCTCAGGACCTCACCTTTTGTATATTTTTGTTTTAGAAAGAGAGACTTGCCCAGGTCCGCAAGCAGATCTCCAGGGAGGAGTATGAAAACCGTCATCTGGGGAACTACAGGTAGGCCACAGGAGCATCTCCACCCGCGGGACGCATCTTACATTTATAAGGTCAGATAAGGAGCAGGACGCTCCCAGGAGGATAAAGCAACGGAGAAAGTAGAGCTGCACGGCCCAGTTCAGAAAAGGAGTAGAAGGCAGGAATGAGAAAAGACAGCGGGCAGGGCCTGGAATTGAATGCCCCTTGGTATGCACACACGCTCTTAAACATGCACATACATATACCCGGGGCATATGTTATGCCAAAGTATCAGGAGCTTTTCTCTCACGTGAGGCCACTGAGAACAGGGAGCATCAATTTTTAATATTCGCCTGTCAGATGAGCAGATGCCTGCTTCAGAAGACAAGTCAGGGGTGGTTTGGCTTCACCTCATCCTTTGCTCATCGCCAATGCTCTTTTGCTTAAAAGAAGTGTTCGGTATACGCCACAGCAGCGCCCTGGGCTTTATTACCGTTGCTGCTCTCTGTTTGTTACACTAGAATGCTGAGCGTCTGGTGCTGCCTAATGAAGACCCCCCAATTGGGAAGCGGCACTGGGACTTGATTAAGGCGGCCCTCATTAGACGAGTCTCCCAACTAACCTTTTTTCCATTTACTGGAACGGGGTCCAGGTACAGGGAGCCTGCTTCAAAGAGGAGCCAAAGCCATTTAGTGTCTCAGGCATTTATCACACCGCTCGATGAGTAATTGTGACGAGTCGCTCCGGAATAACGGCACCACTTAAAAACAGCACCGAGGAAGCAAGGAGAGTGAATCTGGTTCTTAAATAGGTTGTTTTCCGACTGATGTAATTTCTATTCCCTGCATCTCTATCGTAATAGTCCCCCACCCCTCAAAAAATATGCTGAAACATTAAAAAACAAACAAACAGGTAAACCAAGAATTAAACATGCACCATATGAAGAAGACGAAGTGAGAAGAGGCACACGCTTTGTATAGCACGCTCTGCTGCTATACAAGTTTGGCCATAATGCAGGCTTTAATGGATTTCAGAGCTTTATCCAAGGATCTTAACATTTACATTAGTTGATCCCTTGATTATGCCGCGGCTGGCCGAGCTCCTAACTAAAGAGCATGCTTAAATGTTAGCAGAACATTAACCAGTCAGAACTGTGTAACTCTAGCAGATATTAGTCGTCATTCCTAATGCCTTATGTTTATATGGATTAAGGTCGTGACATGGGGACGTACATGTAATTTCTAGCTGTATGATGTAACTACATGGCTTGATTCTCACACTGAAACTCTTCATTCTGTTCATTCTTCAGCCTCGAGGGTCTTTCCAACGCCTTAATAGTCACATCAACAGAAGTGCATTACTATAATACTAATGCAGGTGTCGAGAGAGTGATTGAGAATGGTTTAAATAATATGATAAGCAGGTGCATTCTCCTCACTCACTCTCTATTGCCTTTTCTCTCTCTTTCTCTCTTTGCTTACAGACGTATTTACCCCCCAGATGACAAGCTGCTCTTGGAGAAGTATGAGGGCCTCCTCTCGGTTGCCTTTCAGACGTTCCTCGCTGGGCGAGCAGCCTCACTTCAAAAGGAAATGAATAATCCTCTGAAACGAATGAAGGCATGTACCTGAGTCTCAGCTGGCTCAGAATGCTCTTTCTTCCCCCCCCCCCCCCCCCCCCTTCCTTTCTATCTCTGCTCTCTCGGTGTCTCCTTCTCTCATTCTTTCCTTCTCTGTATTTAGACTTCCCCTTCAGCTAGAAAATAGCAAGAGAAGAAAGGAAATAATGCAAGATGCTGTTGTGGCTCCTCCTTGTGCTTCCTGCTATGACCTCGGTGCCCAAGTCTAAGGCTTTCCAGTCCACAGTGAACATGATGTTTTAAGACCCGAGATCCCTTTTTGTTACAAGGACTGCCTGCTGTTTTTACTCGTTTTTCCCTTTGGCCTCTGTTTTCATTCATAGTGACCTTGAGTTCATCAATGTGCCATGCTTCTTTTCAGAAATATTTGGATGGTGGGAGAGGGTTTTTCAAGACACGAATATGTCAGCTCAGGCACATCAGCGTGCTGCATTGTTGCAGGGCCTCTTTAAGTATTGCCCATCCGCACTCTGCAGTTTAATGGAGTTTAAGCCGCCTGGGGTGGAATCAGATAGAAATGCTTTGGAGTGGATGATATGGGCTGTTCTGCTACTGTACTTTCTATATACATGTGATGCCTATAGAGAAAAGCATGTGATGCCTGTAGAGTTTAAACTGTGGACCTGCCTGGTTTGGTCAGGATTGCTGTCATTGTACTGAATCTGCTTTCTCATTCAATTATTATTTTTAAAGCAAAGAAATAATGGTCGTGGTGTAGTGGTTAGCACTGTCGCCTTGCACCTCCAGGGTCTGGGTTCGAGTCCCGTCTGGAGTTTGCATGTTCTCCCCGTGCTTGGTGGGTTTCCTCTGAATGCTCCGGTTTCCACCCAAAGTCCAAAGTGTTCCCAAATTGGCCGTAGTGTGTGAATGAGTGTTGTGTGTATGTGTGTGTGCCCTGCGATGGATTGGCGCCCTGTCCAGGGTGTACCTCACCTTGTGCCCTAAGTCTCCTGAGATCCTGAATACAGGATTAAGTGGTATATGATGATGAGTGGGTGAGAAATAATGGTCTAGAATTGCCTTCCTCAAAGGGGACTATTATGCAAAATTCACTGTTTAGTCATTTTAGACGTTGAGAGAGGTCTCGTGTGTGTTTATACAAACAAAAATAAAATGCTTTTTCCATTTTTGTATTGGCTTTAAAATAAACATTTTTAATTTCTCCCTTGTTGTAACCTCATATAATAAGACTTTATATACTATTGTGACCTCGTACTGTATGTTCCCTCAGCTTATTGCTCAGGTTTGCTGGTCTCATTTACATAGACACTGAAACAGCGCATGTGCAGGAGGAGTGAAATGAAGGGAGTTTGAGATATGTAAAAAAAGTCCATTATCTATGGGGTGTTTCAGCTGGAGCATTAACACATGTGGGGGAGCTCTGAGACACACGTTAAAGAAATAGTTGAACATGGGACCTTTAATCATAAGTCGCTGAACAGGGAGAAGATAACAAACATTAACTTGCAATGTGAGCATTTAACAGCTTGTTTTTTTTTTTTTTTTTTGCCTGAACAGTGGATTTTAATCTAGATTCAGGGACAAATGCATACATGTGGTGAGAAATGGAACTGAATATGAATCTGTCCAGGGACACATCAGTAAAGAGCCGGTAGGAGCCGGATGTTAACTACAGGAACATTTTTTTGTGGAATGACAGGCAGTATTTCTCATTTTAAAGCTGCGTTAATGACTGGAAACAAATGTTCATCTGAGACCTGAGTTTTTCAGTGACATTTTACGGCAAGGATGTTTCAGAAAATTTCATTCATTGCATATCATTCAAGTTTCTTTAAGACAGTAAGGATTCCAAGTTGAAAGCTATCATTGAATCTGCGCACGTCTTATTACATTATATACACTAGCAAGGAAAAGGATGTTTTGAGTATGCCAACCAAGGTGTATAGTACTCAGGGTCTGTAGAATCTGCAATTCCAATTGCTATGCCACGACACAGTAAAAGTACACTTTTGTTTGAAATAATATAATGATTGAAATCACTTTTGTGTAAATACATTTACTATGTCCTGCTTGAATAACTGTTCCACAACATTTGTTCAACCCTGTTACCTAAACACATTTAAATTAGAGATGGGGGTTAAAAAAAACTACCGTATTTAGATATTTGTTGCGATTCTTTTAAAAAAGAAGTAATGTAAAAAAAAAAGTTAAATATTGAATTGGCATATTTATTAAATTATGATACTTGCAAAGTGAATCAGCACTTCATGATAATATGGTATCATATTATCCATATCTGGTGATTCTCATGCCTATTTACTGTAAATGTACCGAATGTATAAGAGAAAGCTGTGCATCAAAATGTCCTGAAGATTAGGGATAAAGAAAGTGATGTGATTTCAGTGATGTTGATGCAGGACATCACTTTAGTAATGCAACCATGTTATCTGAATTATATATTTAGTATTAATTATGAAAATACATTTAGAAAAATCATCCATGGTAATTTTTTTATCTTTGCTCACGAGCAAAACCACTGTCAGCCATGACCTCGATGCTTGTCGTGATATTTCTTAAAATCAGAATGAAGATTTCGTTTTCAAAGATGTTTATGGTCATGGAATTTGCACCATAATCATGGAAACACATTTATAAACGGTATGTTTCAAATTATACAGTACCAAACCCTTTAAAAATGATGAATTTTAATTCAAAATCTGTTTGCAATTAAATTGGATTGTATGGAAAATTCTGTATTTTGTGCTGTTATGATCAGGGAGGGAAAATCCTTCTTTTATTATCTAGCCCATCTGACAGGTAAAAGCTCCAGTTGCCTGGAAACCTAACTGACGGGGCTACTGTAAAAAAGTGGTACTGTAGCTAATCAAATGTAGTGATAGTTGAGTGCATCAATCCAGATGAATGTAAATGAACACATGACAATGTCGACACCCTGACGAAGAACGCAGTGTTTGTCCCTTCAACCAAAAGTCAGCAACGTTTGTCCCAACATTTGCTATAAGCATCATTTAAATATGACATTTCCGTGTGTAGGAAGAGGATATCCTGGATCTGCTCGAGCAGTGCGAGCTGGACGACGAGAAGCTGATGGGAAAGACGTCCAGGCAAAGAGGAGTGAAGGTAGGTTGCCTTTTTCGAATACGTCAAGCTCACAAGGCTGACTATTCTTTCTTACACAAATGGCATCAGTTGAAATTAATTTGCGCCTGTCACTTCTGAGTATGCTTTTCTTCCTTGACAACTCATGAGCCCACAGCGCTCAATGATCTGATGGATAGACAGACTCCCAGGGGTGCATTATGGGCCATCTGGAAAAATCAGGGCAGAAATGAAGCAGTTGAAATACTGCGGGATTCAGTTTTAAGCATTCCCACTTAAATATGCCACAGAGAGCAGCACAATCAAACGGAGATAGATGTTTGAGTTCGTCTGCGTCTCCTTTTAGTCTTCGTCTCCCTCTTTCTCTAATTGGTCTGTTTAAACCTGTGCTCGCAATAGCTTCCTAAGTGTTAATTTTGCAAAAGAAAGCCAAGCTAAATTAGCTGTTGAATAACTGATGTGAATGCTTTATTAATGCTAACAGCATGTTCCTTCCTGAGCGCAGGACAGGCATTCGCTTCAATTAACTCTGCTCCCCAATCTTTCTTTCTTGGAAGGAAATGATGAATTAATATTCCCCGATGCTTAGCGGTGAAAGGTGGTATCCGGGCAGAGTTACTTATACTGAATTAACGCATCTCAGCTGTGACATTAATCACAGGCAGGTCTACACTGTACTTGTCATCAAGGTGCACACCAAGGGCCGTGTCACAATCCCGCTCCCCCCGTCCCCCCCTCCTTTCCCCATCACTTTCTCCACCCACTCTCTCCAGTCATGTCACCTTAGCTAGCGCTGATGACAAATGCTAATTGGAGTCAGGATGAAGGCTATATCCGCCAAGGAGCTGACTCTGTTTAACATTGTCTTTTCCCCCCAATGTCACTGGACATCATTGGCTTGGACATGTCTATCTGTCTCTGCAGGCCTTGTCCTCCATGCCCGAGAGCGCCCAGATGCCCAGGAGGCACAGAGACTACGACGACAGCCCAGGCAGCTGCAACAGTAGCCGAACGTCAGACTCGAACACCGATGAAGAAGACGAGAGCACCAACGACCTCCAGGAGAAGAAGGTTTCCATTGAGGCCGGGGAGAGCAAACAGAAAGCCTCTGAGCGTTCCAGTAAGCCTGTGAAGGAAATGATTCTTTATTAGTACTCCTCCGGGGCCAGTTACGACAGTCTCCTCTATGCTGCGCTCATTCCCTCTTCTTTTATATCACTGCCTTCGATAGGAAATCATTCCCTTGATGCTTTTCCTACAACCATGAAGGCTTCTTAATTACTTAAACAAACTTCTGCCGTTGTCGCAGACAGACATGCAACCCCCGAGCCTTTTTTTTCTGGCCAGACCAACTCTAGACACAATTACGCAATCTAGTGGTGTCAGCTGCAGCGCTAACCCCAAATTACAGATGTAAATCTAGTTTAATGCACTTGTTTACCTAATTAATACATGAAACAAGCAAAATCCATCTTTTTTAATTAGGGTCACAAAGATCTGATGGTGCAGTCCAGAGACTCTTAATTTGACTGGCTGGCAGTGGTGGGTGATAGCTTGAGAGCTCTCTCGGCTCCCATACACAGTGGCTTTAATGAGCTTTTTTGATGTGTTTCAGTCCACTAGTCTGTAAGGAGGCTGGGGTCTCAGCTTGGGTGAGGTGCAATTCAAGGCTTTTGGTTTACCCTGAAAAGAGAGCAAACAAACCCGATTCTATTCGATTGGAAAGGTTTCTAGCTTCCTTTGGGGTCCACGAACATATAGTTCTTTATAACTATGTTTCTTTTTTTTCTTTTTTTTCTTATTCTTCACCTGCTATTCTACTTCCATGCCCCAGGTCTTGCTATCACACCACAGCAGCATGTATTGAAGTGTCACAGGGCTAGAGCGGATTGTTTAAAGATTCTTTTTTGCTCGAGCAAGCGGTCAAACCCTCCAGTTTTTCCATTAGCTTCGGAATGAAGGACAAAGCCATGATTTGGCTGAAGTTTGAGGGGTGAGTGAGTCGCTGAGGCTGGAGTGACTTTGACGCCCCGTCTGGGGGTGGCCTAAGCTAAGCCCCTATAATGCGCACGACTTGGCAACTTCCTTCCCTCAAGACTCGCAGGCAGAACACACGAGGCCGGCTGGCCCGTGGACAAGCTGGAGGTCGTTCAACACTTCAGTGCGCATGTGGGCAAAAGCTGCTGCGGCTCTAATCCGAAAACTGCAGAGCCAGGCTACTAAGACTAGCACATGCCTTTGTGATTAATGGAAGCCGCAGTCGTTCTGTATTTGTTGTCAGAAAGGTGGTGGGGGGGGGTTGACATCATTTGCGCCTCAATACAGGCCTGTCAAGGCTTTTGTGTGTATCTAAGAGTCTGGTAATTTTTCTCCAAGCTTGGTTATTTAGTTCAAGCACTTAATTCTGGATATTTTACCAGACAGGCAAAGAAACAAACAAAATGAAATGTTAAAAAGCTTTCTTTTATCCTATCTCTCAGGTCGTGTGCACTGGAAGCCTTCTCCCAAACCAGAGAAATTGGGTTCTCAATCTACACCAGCGCTGTCAGGACTCATCCGCCGCTCTGTCTCCTGCCCACGCTCCATCTCTTCTTTGAGTGGACAGTCACCCAGCAGTGACAATAAAGGCACCTCGAACAAGGGTCTGCCACAGATGGGAGGCACTAGTGTGGCATCAGCCCACGCAGGAGCTTTGGCTCCAACGACATCATCGGCTCGACCCCACACTGCTCTGCGCTCACACTCTCTCAGCCGCAACAGTTCTGCCCACAGGATGCCCCACAGCAGTAGCCTGAGCACTATCCACTCCACCATGGCAAGTGTAAAACACACACACACACACACACACACACACACGCTTAAGCATTTTTGCTTTCATTATAAAAAAAAAGAAAAGAATGCAGTTATGTCCGTGCAGCTAAACCCAAATTACAGACATATACTCAATCTGATGAATTTATTTACCTGCCGTTATTACCTAAAACAGGTAAGTTAATCTTTTTTAATTAGGATCACTATTACATACCGGGCTCTTGTGCACACCTAAGCGGTTGCCATGCAGCATGAATTTCCGTGTAATGAGGTGCACGCATATAAATGTGTTCATAAACAGGTCAGAATATGCTCCATGGCTCCATCTCCTCTACACCTTATTGTAACACATGCGTAGCCCCTTTACACACACCTCATTTGCTCCCTCTAACATGTGTCCCAGCTCACACTTTCTCTCTTCTTTATGCTAATCTGACTAGCCCCTAAACTCCCTCCGTTGTGCAGCGCTCCTCTCTTTAAGCACTCTTTGTAACGAGTGTTAAGATGTCCCACAGTCAGAGCAGCACTGGCACTTTTACACTCCGTCTCACAGGCTGACAGTTCTGACATGCTGAGCCAACCTCCAGTCACCTGGGCTCATCTGGCACAGCAGGTACCTCTGGGATCCAGGCTGGAGCCGCCAAGCAATAGCTCGCGGCTGTGCCACTCTAATTGTGGCATCCTCGGTTTGCCTCGCTCTCCAGGCCTGCGGAGAGCGGTGAGGAAAGGAAAAGCTGATGACGGAAGGAAAAAAGGCAGCGTGCACTAATTCATCTTCATTGTGTTGTGTGTGTGTGTGTGTGTGTGTGTGTGTGTGTTTGTGTGCGCGCGCCATAGGGAGAGTCCCTGCTGAACGCGAGGAGCAAGGAGCAGGAGGCGGAGCTGACGCGGCAGACGCTGGCCGCGCTGGGGGAGTTGCGCATCCGATTCCCAGGGAAGAGCGAGGAGGAAGTGGAGGCTGTGCTGGACGAGGTGAGAGAGTACGCCGCGTTCCTCTCGTTCCCCCAGCTCATTTGTGGAGAGCGCTGCCTGTAGCTCTGTCTCGCGCTCTCTCATTTTGTACATAATGTCATTAGCCGTCCACCTGTATGGTTAATGAGAGCTATTAGCTGTCGCCATGGTAAACGCAGCTGGGCAGCAGCACCTGTTTGAGACCCATTCCAATATCATAACATTTTTGCACTTTGAAAGGGAAAAAATACCAAATGTTTACAAGTTTTGTGTTTCTCAAGTATTGACATAAAGCTTTAGTAATAATTCTGAAAGAATTCTTTCTGATTCTTTACCAGTCCATGAATCGTATTTACAAAAACTCCAAAATCTGTCGTACATTAGAAATTCGAACAGTGTAATTTGGCTATCTGTGCGCATCAGTGTAATTTATGGCCTCCTGATTAGTATGGAGAAGATGTAGCCCTAAATGAATTATTAATGATTTATCCAAGAAGATGAATTTAACGTTTATGACCATATCAATGCCTGAGTGCTCCGCCATCATCCTTCATTGTAACCATGTCCACGGTTCGTTTCCTCCGTGGAGGAACAAGCCAGAGATTTGTCTTGACTTGCAAGTCCACTCCAGAACATAAATAGAATATTAGATCAGTAACGCAGGGACAAGGCGTGCTGATGAGAGAACAAGTATCCGGAGAAAGATTTGCCTGTTCAAAATTGATAATAATCTCAGTGTAGTCACACATTAAGATTGATCTACGAACTAGTTAAAAATGAATAAAGGAAACAATAAAGTGTGCAGCGTCTCACCGCAGAAAGAACGAGGAAAAAGAACGCCGCGTGGTCTGTTTGTGTCAAGATTTGTCTTTGTTTTTGCATGCATTTGCAGAGAGGCATTGATTTTATTTCACCGAAGTAAAAAAACTGTTCAAATAATGTAAAAACAACTTAGCAGGTCCATACTTAGGAAACGCCCGAGGGGGAAAAATGCACCGAATATGGGCGACTTAATGGGAAAAGCATACTTAATGGGACAGAAATGTTGTCTGTTGTCACAAAACGAATGTAATGTTTTGTTTTTTTGGTTTTTGTCATCTACAGATTTTAAACAACTGGAAATATCATAAACCAAAAGTGGCTTCTTATTGGCTTGTGAAGTTGGATGCCACGAAACAAAGAAAGGTAAAGTATTATAAATCCACTTTTATGATACAGTTACAACTTTTCTAAAATTTCTAATTTGAAATATGGAATTTAAAAGCTAAAACGGATCCATAGTTATGCATAGTAGTTATTATTTAGATACATTGGGATCATAAATAAGTTAAAGCATCTTTTGAAGAGCAATTTAGCAGAATTAGTTTTATTTTCTGAAAAATGTTGCTAAAATAGGAAAAAGAAAATGTTTTAAACTAAAACTTTCCACTCTGGTGGTATTAATCGTTCACATGGTGTGGTTGGTCAATATTTTGTGCAGCAACCTACTGTAGGTGGTAAACTTTTACCAGACAGAGTTGATATACAGTAGAAGCTTTGCTGACGCTCGCCAGCCGAGCAATGAGAGAGGCTTGAAAACTGATCCTGCACTGGCATTTGTGCCGGCTTGATGTCTCCTACAGTATATAATTGAGAAAACTAGACTTTCTTGAACTGACACTGGTGTGTTATTTGCTCACATCTCAATCACAAGTTGAGATAGCTTTTTAAAATGTAGTTGTCATCACACATGAAATCTGAGGTCATCACAGTTACCCGTTTTCATTCCATGACACCAAATGCGTAACATAATCTCCTGATGCAAAACTAGCATCTCTGGCAAATTTTAAAAAATTTTCAGCACAATCCACATCTCTGTAGTCTCTGTCTAATCAAATGACGTAGAATTCACTCACAGCACTTTGAACCTGATCATCATCCTCTCTTTATTTGACTGAACTCTCTTCATGCTAACACGGGTTATGAAAATAATCACTGATTAATGCAGTCAGTACAGTTTCATATTGCAATTTTCTGTGTATTTAAGATTTTATTAGATTTACTGTTACTATCAATGAGACGGTCATCGATTATAGGCAATACCGATCAGTTAATTTCCTGTGCATTTCAAGCGATCGATTATGAAAAGTTGCAATCGATCTTAGACATTTAAAATGCCTAAAACACACCATATTGGATGTTTTTGTCTGTGCACCCAGACACCTGCTGTGTAGCCGAAACATGCAGAAAGTCTCGAGGCACAAGGAGTATATAGTATGTGTACATTGATAAATACTAGATGGTCTACAATGACGGTGTACTTCTGCTTCGACAGAGGTGTCATGTCTGTAATGTTAATATATTCAGTAATAGATGCTTATGCAAGCACAGTAATCCTAGCTGATGTGACAATAGGGAGTGGCGTCGGGATTGATTTTCAGGAAACACAACGAGTGAAAAGGGTCGTCGTGCTGTGTGTCATTAAACCGATTATTAATGAATCATTGATTGGTTTACTCAAACTGATGATCAGTTATTGAATGGCTACCGACTCCCATTACTAATACTAATTACTAATTACAAATTATTATTTGAGCATGTCCTGTATAGCTGTCATTATTTTGTGCTCGAATCTTGAAGAAATAGTTTGAAAGGGAAGTTTTGTTGACATCTAACTCCTTAGGTGGTTACATCTGGTAAGATTGTGTACAGAAGATTTAATTCCAAATATAAGAAGTATAATAGCTTTAGGTGCTACTGTTTTCAGTATATAATATATAACATCGACATTATTTTATTTATTTGTCCTAAACTGATTAAAGATTATACAGTAGGCTGCTATTTATTAATCGTTGTTCTCTGATTACATATGATTTTTTTAATTATTATTTTTTATTCACAGAATGTGTACAAATGTGCCTTTTAAATAAGTTCCGACTGATCCAGGATCAATACACGTTGCTAATTAGTGAGCGAGTAAGAATGTTCTGCAAAGTAATTTATGAAAGGAAATGTACAGTAGGTGCCTGCTTAGGGAAAGTTAACACACCTGTCTTGAATCCCGCTTGACATCGTTCCCGTTTCTCGACAGTAAGCTCTCCAGAATATGCTTAATTAGAATTTTTTTTTCCCTTCTTCAAATGTTTGATTGGATGGAATCTTGCATCGTGCACTATTTTGTGATGAGGTAACAATTTTATAAAAATATTACTAATTGATTAAGAAGTGTTATATCAGCACTCCTAGTGGAGAAATGTCTAGAAGTTCTTACATTTCTCTATTGTGGTGTAAGACTGCTGATATAAGGACTTGTCATGTGGATTTGTCATGCCAAAATAACCAGCCTGAGTTTTTATTCATTCCCATGGAGCGTGAATTACAGAGCTTTGTGAAGTGAGTATGGCAGAGTGAGGGCGTCTTTTCCGGGAACGATATGATAAGCTCTGTTTTTCTCTCTCCATAAGGAATAAAGGGTTTTGTTTAATGAGCCTGCTGATAATAATAGGTCTAGAAACAACCTATGATTATGATTATTATTATTATTGTCGTTGTTGTTGTTGTTGGTGGCGGTAGTAATTTTATTATCTAATAATCTATTGCATTGTGCCACCAAAACTTATGAGAACTCTGGGTTTTGAGAAATCATATTTATTTTGTTTCTACAAAATATCCTAAAGTTTGGTGGGTTCATGGTGGATTTTTTTTTCCTTTTCTCTCATGTTACATTTAGAATAATGGCATGAGTTACTGTGAGAATCCCGCACCGCAGGGGTTGCTAAGTAACAGCTGCTCTCACCTTTCTTGCTATCAAGATCTTTGCAGCACATCCTGGCTGCTCACAATCGTCTGCCAGATGGGCTGTACATACACTACGCTCCCGTCCTGTCCGAATGTATTACCACTTCATTTACCTCGCTGCAACACCCAGCTCCAAATAACGAACCAGCAGTTCCTTGATAAGCATCAGTTTCCTTGATCTTATCGCAGGACTACCATGCTGTTAGCTTCTGTGCAGTCTGTGAAGCGCATCGCAGATTGAAATGAGCTGGGAAATGATTGGATTAGAGTTTGATTCGGCACACAGTGCCCTTTTGTCTTTCATTGAGCTACGTACTAGATTTGTCCTATTTTTGTATGCGTGTGTGTGTGTGTGTGTGTGTGTGTATGCATATATACAGTATACACTTATCATCTACTAAATTAGGATGCAGTTATATACATTACAGTACAGGACCACTATTGAAAAGGCTTCTGTTTTGCATGGGTTTTTAATTTAGTACAGTGATTATTAAAATTACAAAATGATATTATTGACAACATGAGTGAAAAGTGGAAGCTTAGAAACAATACAGCTTTGCTTACATTTAAAAAGAAATGTGGAAAAGTGCTCAATACAAAATATCCAATATATTGAGCATTTACCTTTGTTATTTATTTAAGGCTTTTAAAACATTTTGTATTTCTTTATAATGTTTTATGAAAAAAAAATTCAGTGTGGACATTTATAATCACTTAGTAAAAAACTTTTTTTAGAAAAAAAAAAAATGTACTGTATATGAATCCTTTGCTCTCAGAACAGCCTCCGTTCTTCATGGCACTGATTCCACTAGATGTTGGAAAAATTCCTGTAAGATCCTGGTCCGTGTTGACATGATGCATCACAATTTCTGCAGATTTTTTGGTGCACTTTCATGCTGTGAATCTCCCATATTCATATGTTCATGCTGAATAACTACCTCTACTGGATTCTGATCTGGTGACTGGGAAAGCCACTAAAGATCATTGAATTTATTGTCATGTTCATGAAACCAGTTTAAAACAATTTTGGCTCTGTGACATGGTGCATTATTATACTGGAAGTAGCCGTTAGAAGATGGTAAATTGTGGCCATTAAGCAACAATACTCAAACAGGCAGTGGCATTCAAGCAATAATTGGTATTAATGGCCCCAAAGTGTGCGCAAAAAAAAAAAAAAATCTTCACACCATTACACCACCTCCACTAGGCTGGACTGTTGACACAAGGCAGTCTGGGTCCCATGGATTCATGCAGTTGGTGCCAAATTCTGACCCTACCATCTGTGTGTCCCAGCAGAAACTGAGATTCATCAGACCAGGCTCCATTTCTCCAGTATTTAACTGTCCTGTTTTGGTGAGCCTGTGCCCAACTTTCTGTTCTTGGCTGACACTAATAGAAGGCAATGTGGGCTTCTGCTGTTATATCCTTTCCGCCTCAAGGCTTGATGTGTTGTTCCTTCTGAGATGCTTTTCTGATCTGTACAGTTATACAGAGAATTTAGCAAAAACAGAAAGGGTACAGGTTCACCAAAACTGGATATATATTTGGGCCATTCTGTATATATTAATATTAATGTACAGTTGCAATGGGATGCCAAAAAGTTATTCTGATAACATGCTGTATATATTCACAAGTCAGCCACATGAAAAATAATGGACAATAGTGGTGATCAGTGGAGGGTGGCACACATCAAACCTTGTCTTTTAAAAAGACTTATCTACTTATCTAAAGATTACTGAATGCAGTACACTACTGCTGGAATGATGATCTTGGACACATGAGATGAATGTTAAACTGTTGTGGAGTATAAAACGGAATTATAAAACAAATAAGACAATTCCCTCTCAATAACCAAAGTAGAACCTTTTGGCGTACCTTAAAATATAGAATTCTGCATGACTGTTTTACCAAGTAGCCTGGTAGCGTAGTGGTTAGCACTATAACCTCCAGAGTCCAGGGTTCGAGCCTCGCCTTTAGATCTGTGCATGAAGTTTGCATGTTCTCCCTGTGCTCGGTTTCCTCCAGGTGCTCTGGACACATACAGGGTGTATGCTGCCTTGTGCCTTGACTTCCTCATAGGACAGGCTCCATGCCCTCCGTGACCCTGTACAGGATAATCACTATAGAGAATGAGAAAGAGTCAGTGCATTCAGAGAAAGATTATGTACTGAAAAGTAATACCAACATTTTGCACGTCTGTATCCAGACCTCAGAATTGTTTGACCCAAGCATTCCAATTATGCACTTCTCAGCATTAGCTTCTGATGTTCTGACAGTTATTACAATAAAATATTCAGTAGCAGTTAGCATAATATTTCATCTTGAAATGCAAGTTTTGGCCAAGATTACTTGCATGCACACAGGAGTAGAATGGCATCTGAAGGCAACATTTAAATATATACTGTAAATATGACATTATGACATAAAGTCATGTGTAAAAGTTAGTAACCCCTCTTTTAATTCTATCATCTGATCCGATCTGTAGTGGGTCTTAGTGTTAGGCAAATGCAATCTTTTTTTCAATGATTTTTTGCTCATTCTTTTTTTAAAACTTTGCTTTAGGTCATTGAGGTTTTTGGGGGTTCAAATATACACAGCTCTCTTCAGGTCCCACCACAGCATGTCGATTGGGTTGATGTCTGGACTTTCATTAGACCACTTCAAAACCTTGTTCCTTTTATTTTCTAGCCATGCTGATATATATTTCCTGTTGTGCTTCGGATCATTGTTACATGACCCAGTTTCGACCAGACTTTACCGAAGCTGTCGGACAGATGCGTCACATTTGCCTCTAGAATACAGAGGAATTCATGGTTAACTCAATGATTGCAAGATGCCCATGTCCTTTGGCTGCAAAACAAACCCAAATCATCACCCCTCCACTGCCATGCTTGACAGTGGGTCTGAGGTGTTTCTGCTGAAACGCTGTGTTTGGTTTTCGCCTAACATGGCACAGAGCATCAAGGCCAAACAACTCCACTTTGGTCCCATCTGTCCATAGGACATTGTTCCTGAAGCATTGTGGTTTGTTCAGATACAGTTTCTTGAACCTCAGGTTGTGCTTCCATGTCCTGGCACCCATCCACACAAAGCTTACTTGTTCAGTCTTCTTCTATTTGTGCTGTCAGGGGCATTAACATTTAACATGCTCAGTGAGGCCTGTAGGGTCTGAGATGTAGCTCTTGGTTTTTGTTTTGTATTTCTCTGTGCATTGCACAGTCTGCCCTTGGGGTGAATGTACTGGAACGTCCACTCCTATGAAGATTGGCAACTGTCTTGAATGCTTTCCACTTGTGAATAAACTTTCTCACTGTAGAATGTTGAACTCCAAATAGTTTGGAAATGGGTTTATAACCCTTTCCAGATTGATGTGCAGCAACAATTGCTTCTCTAAGACCATTGCTTATGTCTTTCCCTCTTGGCATCATGTTAACACACACCTAAACGCCCCAGACCAGCAAACTGCCAAAACGTCTGCTTTTATAGAGGTCTGCACACCTGCTGAGGCTCAATTAATCAAGGGCTGATGATTAGCAGCACCTGGCTGCAACTTACCCTCTTACGTTCTGAGGAAGCAATAAGGGGGTACTTAGTATTGCCCACTTTTTTTTTTTTTTTTGGCTTAATTTTTGTTAAATAAATTACGGCACGGTGAAAAAAAGTTTTATGATGTTTTTTATGTGGTTGCATGTGTTGAATACTGAGACCCGCCACAGTCAGATGATTTTTAATTATGTTTTTACACAAAAACACGTTGAGTTAAAAGAGAGGGAACTAACATTTACACTGCTGACTATAAATCATTGTGAATTGTTCACATGTACTCAGCAACTATATAATGGCCAAAGCATTTTTACCTCTCGCTAAGCCCGGCACTTTCTGGCACTCTTGGTACCATTCTAGTTTATTCGCTTGGCCTGCATCTCTGTTATTGTTAGGATAAACTGTATGTAACTCGTTTATGTATCAAGTGTTAATTTAAAGCCTGGCAGCCAGTTAGTGTGGATGGAACCCAAACTGCTAAAATGAGACAAATTTGCAAACATACAAACAGAGCTATTTATAAGAACCAGCCTCAGTCTATATAAAGCATGCTGGTTAATAAGATAATTATCTCTATGCCCTTTCAGATTTCCAATTATTTGTCTTTTGCATTGGACAGCGTGTTTCTTTATATAGCAGGTGCTTGTTGAAAAGTTAGTGAAAATAATGGAAGTGGAAAATACATATAGTGAATTAAAGTACACTGTAAAAAAAAAAACAGGTATTAGTTAAATGCATGCTTAGCACAAATCTGAATATGAATCATTTTCTCAAAGTACAGTATGAACAGACATTATTTAAATTTGCCAATTATCTGTACGGCCTAAGAATACATATATAATTTTTAAAATATCACTTCGTAGGATTTCATAATCATTTCCCAATGTTTAGCCACTTTTCTTAAAATTGTACTTACCAAAAACACTCGTAAACCAAATAGACTTTCCCCATAAGAAATAATGAAAACTCAAATTATTCGTTCTACAGCCCAAAACAATAAATACATAAAAATAATTAATACAACTGTGTGTGTGTGTGTGGAGCACACACACACACAGTAAATTACGCGCGCGCGCACACGCACACGCACACAAAAAGCAAGTGTGTGTGTGTGTGTGTGTGTGTGTGTGTGTGTCGATGTGAGTCGGTGTGTGTGGGGCACAGTGTCAAATTACGCGCGCGCGCACACAGAAGAGAGAGGCAGATGTTGATTATAAGAGACGAGCACTAAGACGCAGCAGGGGACTCTTATTTTGACACAGGGGATGCAGCAGGGGAGACGATTACCCATAGTTCTCGCAGCGCAAGAGAGAGAAAAATCATTGGCTCAGTTGTGATCACTTGATCATTGGCTCAGTTGTGATCACTTGCCGTGTCAAAATAAGAGTCGCATGCGTGATACATGATACTCAGCGCTCGTAAACTAATACTTGCTCAGGTTCCGATTAAAAATTTATTAAAAATCTTTGCTTGGTTTGCGGAACACTCGTAAAGCACGTTACTCGCAATCCGAGGTTCCACTGTACTGTGAGAATGACATACGTGATATAATAAATGTACATTAGTATGTTGAATATTAGTTGAAATATAAGGGATGAATGTGCAGAGAATTTCTCACAGTCTATCATTAAACCTGAGTGTCATGTGGCAGAAAATTGCCAATCAGTCTGTGAGATTGTTAGGGTTCTTCAGCCTGTTTAGCCTCAGTTTAGACTTTCTGGTACTTGTCTTTCAACCTTGCACTCCAATCACCCTGTTCAGTCTCTGCACCTGTCTTTTCATCTTTTCCTCCCTCTCTGCCCCTCAGTACAGACCTCCTCGATTGATTAGACCTGCACCAATGCCTGCATCTTTTTGATTGTGACTATTGAAAAGTAGACTATAGAAAATATAGACCTGCTTTGATTCTGTAGTGCCATACATTTGTGCTCATTCATCCTGTATTCTTAACCCGTAAAGGTCCTGGACATCGTCCGCACCAACGTGCGTTCATTGCTCCAGAGGATCTGGAGGGAGTCTGACATCGAAAGTTTACGTCTCTACCGCCTTTTTAACCGTGTCTTCAGTCGCCTGCTCTGGAGCCATGGTCAAGGCCTGTGGAACTGTTTCTGCAGCTCTGGGTAAGGAGCTCTTAATAATACACATACTGAGTGGATTAATCCATGAAAAAAGAAAGGTGATACTTTACTTTGTCTAAACTCCTCTTATGACAGAGCACACTTTATTTTCATGGTCAAAGTTAGTAAATCAAATGACGTGATTATCAAGGAATTAAAGCCTTTTTCACTGAGTTAATAAAGGTTACATACACTTATCGACCACTTTAATAGGAAGATTTGTACATACATTTCATAAAAGTCATGCAAATGCATGTTAAGAGCTTCAGATAATTGCACATTAAACATCAACGTGAAGAAAATGTGCTTTCAGTGACTGTGGCACGGTTGTTGTTGCCAGGCTGGTTGGTTCGAGTATTTCAGAAACTGCCAATCTCCCGGGGTTTTCACACACAACAGACTCTAAAGTTTACACAGAATGGTGCAATAAACAAGCGGCAGTTCTGTGGGCAGCAACACGTTATTAACGCGAGAGGTCAGAGGAGAATGGCCAGACTGTTTCGAGAATACAGAAAGGCAATTGCAACTCAAGTAACCACTCTTAACATCAAATGGGGCAGAAATGCAGGTCAAACCTTGAGACAACTGGACTACAACAGCACAAAGTCCACATCAGGTGCTACTGCTTTCAGCCAGGAATCTTACAGATGGACAAAAAAAGACCAGAGAAGTGTTCAGTTTTAGTAAACCTGAAGCTTGTGATCTGTATCTGCATGGTTTTATGTAATTGCCGCCACATGATTGGCTAGTCGGGTAATTGCATGAATAAGCAGGTGTACTGGTGCTCCGGGGAATGCGTATGTCATGAAATGAAAATCTAAATAAAGAATCTTTACTTGTCATTTCTTCTGGTCAGCAAGATTCGATGTCCTGTTCATTGTACACGTTTTCAGAAAATCTAATGTTTTTTTTTTTTTTTTGTTTGTTTTTATCGGCATTTATGTTGATTGCCACCTACACAGTGATTTTTATGTTTCTTGACCGTAAGGACAACAAAGAAATATGTAAAATCCCAAATGTGTCCTTCTATTCATTTCTTGTGTGGGTAGTGCAGTGCGTCTACAAGGTTTCTCAACAACCCACTTGTACGTCTAATTGACAGATATAGAGATATGTAACCACCCAGGTTTGTTTTAACTTAATGAGAGTGTGCATGGCACTAGGGGATTAGTGATGGTGCTAAGCACCCCATGCTGCTGCCATTTAATCAGGGCCCGGTGCATGAAGGAGGTCTGTGGGCAGCTAGAGCTCAGAGGAAAGCCCAGCAGGGGAGCATTGTGAAGGCCTCCTCGCCTGTAACGTACTCTCAGATCCCCAGCCATTATATTCCTTCATCTGCACAATCAAACACAATCACCGCTGCCGTCCAATGACTTTGAAAAGAAAAAGACATTATTTTAGCTCAATATTTTTCTTTTTTATTCAGCCCACGCTGAGGACCAGACTCGCCGAATTTTTTTAACACTCATTCATCAAAGCATCTGGTTAGACAGAAGTCCTGTGGTGTTTATTGAATTCTTTTCGGCAAGTTTTTTTGTATTAAGATCTTTCTCCGCTCATGTATGCTTGGGCTTACAGCAGGTCATCGTGGGAGAGTATCTTCAGCAAGAGCAGCGAGGTGGTGACGCCACAGGAGTTGCAGTGCTGCCAGCGCTTGGTGCAGCTGTGCCGTGACTGCCTTCTCGTGCTTTACAAGTTCGTAGTGGAGTCGCGCGGGTCGCTGACTGGCCTGAACCCGGAGTGGGATGACCCCAGGTAAACGCCTCCCCGCAGAATTTCTCTTTCCTCAACACTTCTTCTTCTTCTTTTTTCTTTTTTTTACATCTGTTCACCCTCGGTCCCCTGTGTAGCAAAGTTAAGGGGGGGTAGCTGCGAAGGGGCATATCTGACTTTTCAGCTGCGGTGGGGAAAGCTGCAAGCAGGAAAGGATGACCCTCAGATTATCACTTAACTTAGTAGGCCCCCTGAGGCGCAGCTAATTCAATTATAAAAGAGATGAGCCAGAGCGAAGTAATCTTAAGAGCTTGAGCACAGGCTGCTTCCTGAAATCTGTAACTACGGATAATGCCATAGATTTTGAGCTTACACTGTATATACAGTACCAACAGGCGTTTGGTTGTAATATATGGCATGTTGTAGTTGCTTAAGAGGTAAGCCTATAATTTAATTTAAAGGCTGTCATTTAATTGATCTTATTCTAATTAAATGAGTCAATTAATTGCATGTGAGCTCAGCATTTTCCCTAACAGCTGTGTAATTCCTGTAAATACAGGTTTAAGGTGTAATCCACATAAAGCCTGGATTTCCTTCAGTATTTTCAAAGTGTAAATGACGTACTCAAGCTACAAGTATATTTTAAGCATTTATATTCCAGCCTGTATATTTGCTACACTGTACATGACTCTAGTCTATACAATTTTTAAAATAAAAATGTAATTGTGCATAAAGCATGGGAAAAGTACACAGTAAGACCCGATTCAATGAAACAGTTTTCAGTGTTCAGTATAGCTATGCACATAGTTAACTCAATCAAACCTGCTATTTTTTCCCGCCCAAATCCATGGGCGTCCAAGTCCAGTACTGGTTTGGTGATAATAGGTTTATATAGGTGTGATAGAGTTGTGAAATTATGCTGGATTGTAGCCAGTTTCTTTTTCTGTTTGTTCCAACATTTGAGTTATGCTGTGACGTATTATATTATTCACGGAAAGCTATTACCAAAATAAATGAAAGCTTTGTATGGGCATGTCCTCCTTCATTTTCTCCTCCTACATTAAAGCTATGACCCTGTCTTTTTGCTCTTGACTTGCGGACTGTGGTGAAGCTCGCCCTTGGGTGCCGGACCAGTCTCGTCTCGTGGCTCGACCCCTTCCTCTTCTACCCTCTCACTCCTTGACGCAGGTCTTACTATTCTTGATTTTGGATCAACCCCTCCCTTCATGTCTCCAGTCTGTCCAGACTGTAACCACCCACCCTCATGCACCTGTTTGCCACTATTGCTCGCTTGTCTCCGAACATGGCATCTTGGAGAGGGGCGCTGACAAAAATAAAAAAATAAAAAAGTTTTCCTAAGAAAGCAAGCCAGCCATTCCTCCATCCTCTCCACTTACCATGGCAACAAGCACCCGCTCATTCGTCACAGCGAATCGCAACAGTTTCACTGCATGGTGCATGACGCGCACTTCCATATCTTTCCCAGGACATGCCTCATTGACGGCTCAGTGGCAGAACGGAGCAGGGGGATGACAGATTAGACTTTTCACTTAGCCGGCATATGCTTTGCCTCGTTAGGAAAATGATGTCTGAGTAGGGGCATGGCACCATATTGCTGGTGACCCCCCTCCTTTCAACAGCCACTCATCCTCCTCTCTGGCATGTGCGTTGCCCCCCTACCTGCACCCATACGCTGCCTGTCCTACATCTGCCTCCTCTTGCCAGTCTTGGCCAGTGGAGAGACACGGGGTCCAGAGCGATCAGGGTGGCACAGACAGATTCTCAAGTGACTGTCTAAGATGCATTTCTAAAAGGTTGCAGGCTGCAAAACATTTCAGTTAATTTAAAGTGGAAGTCATCTTACGATAGACAAATGTAAATTGTTTAAAATTAAGTGGGATTTTATGGTCATTTAAAAAATTTAAAAAATTCATAGATTACAAAACGTAAGAAAAAAACATACATATTTTAAGCATATGCTGGACTTTTGCTACTTTATTAATGAATAAAGTAGTATATGATATGTATCATACATCATATGCTGTATATATATATATATATATATATATATATATATATATATACATACATATCATCAAATCATAATATATAAAATCTAATTTATTCCCTCCCCCACCAACAAAAAAAATTCTGCAGCCCAGTGTGACAGGACTGTTGAACATATACTTTAAACATGCAAACTGACTGGAGATTCGTGCAGATCCCCGAATCATTGTGTATAATTAGGAAGACCCACACATTCTCAAAAAAAAAAAGAATTAAATAAAATACAGTTAGACAGCTGCTGGCTCTCAGGGGGCTTTCTGCTGGCAGGTTTTCTTAAGAACTACTCCGTGATCAAAAGCCAAGGACCTGGTGGAAGCATTATAGAGGTCCAATTAAATATTGCCGGCAGCCTGATTGGTCTCTGAGTCACGGCGCCCCTTTACATGCATCCTTAAACAGACACCTTTGTCAGATACGTACTCTCTCTATATATAGGAATGGCACCTTTGACTAGGAGGATGTTTGGAATCCTTTGGAATGATGTGAATTTTTGTGTGATGAATTTAAATCTAAAATTACATGTATTTTTATATAATTAACACATTTTAAATGACTATATGCTCAACTATTTATCTAATCAAAGTCATTGTTTGATAAAACTGTTCATATCCACAGATATTGTTGTTATTTATGTGGTATATGTTACTACTTAAGCATTTCTCCTGATGGAAAAATGTGTTTCTCCCCCTTTCATTACTGCACTATGGTGAACGGGTTGGATGTACAGTACAGTAGTTAATCTACATTCTAAAATATCTGCTTGACAAGCACTAGCAGTACTCTTGAGCAGTTTCAAGGGCATTCTTCTTGAACTAAATGAAGTTAATTTGACTTTTCACAAGTCTCCTGGGTACGACGGCAATGCAGCAGAAGCCCTCAGAGCAAATCTTTTTTAGTATACTTAGAAGAAGCAGCATGGCTAATTTGTCCTGGGGATATTATACAAGGAAGACTGTCGCAAGTACCGTGTTACAATGACAAGCCCAGTGCTTATTTTACAGTTACTGTTACAGTTTTATTTATTTATTTATTTATTTATTTCATCGTCATCTTGCACTAACCAGGTGTAGGTCATTCGGTTAGAGCAAAGTATTGTGTTAGCTTTCACGGCCTTTTAATGAAGAAACAATTTACATGGCCTCATTAACACTCTGTGATGAGATCTGAACAGCTATCCTATGTGGGTCATATCCTGCCTCAATTGGTTCACCTCCACGTCTCATTTCAGACCCTAATTATCTTAGCCAGGATCCACTTTCGGACATCCTTCTCCTGTTAGGTGGATTTAAACAGCGCTGATGTTAAACAGTGTCCTCTGCCAGTCTATTAACACGAGGCTTGTTCAGCTGCCCGAGTGAAGATGCAAAATGTCACTCATCATTAAAAACAGACGGCATTTACAAGACGGGATCAGGGGAAAACAGAAAGGTTGGAGCCTGTGTTGGACAGTATTGAGCCAAGAAGAAGGGGGGGGGGGGGGCTTTATGTTGTCAGATTGCTAACACGGCCTGATCTTCTCATGTGACCTTTTGCAACTCTAATCCGTTTTCCACATCTCCTGTCCATCCCCTGTCCCTTTTTTTCCCCCCCATTCCTGTGTGTGTAGGTATCTGGTGCCAGTAGCCTCCCAGTTCATCATCAAGTGGCCTTCGTCCAGCTCGAGCCGGAACGTGACCTCTCGCAGTCTTTTCACTACCCGCATGGGCCACTTCTAATCCACCATGGACGCTCGGTGCCTCATGGGGAGGAAAGGGGCGCGGCTCCCTCTGCTAACCCTCTTGGGGACACACTAACTCTGGAAGCATGTGAAAACGGATTCTGCCAGTTAGCTTTTTTAGATGTAGTCAGAGGCAGACAATTAGGCGGGTCTGCTGTACAGACAGTTAATTCCTTTATTACACTGTAAAATATGATACACCATTATGGATTTATGTCCAAGACTTGCAAAACTATTCTGTCAATAACAGTGAATGTTTCAATGAAATTTTACGGAATGGGATTTGTTTGTATGCTCGTCGTTGAAGAAAGATAACATTCAATTCTGTTTTTCTTTTTCGCTGCTTGCAATGTTTGCCAAATGCTGGTGCTGTTTTTCTTAAATGAATTTATTACATTTTGCCACAGTATGTAGTAGTAAGAGGAAATTTAGGTGTACAGAAGGGTTCTGCCCAACTGCTTTTATTCAAGAGCCAGAATTAAAGAAGGTCTTCTGAAAGCATGCCTCTCAGAAGAGAGTAACATTCTGCAGTGTTGCGGCCAGTACTGATCTCTGGCATATGCGTACATAATTCTTTAAACTTGTGTTTTTCATTGCACATCAGAAATACTTGAATTTATTTATACTATTTATTTTATTTTAAATGTTTTAAGTCACATGCACTACTAACTTAAGTTTTATATATATATATATATATATATATATATATATATATATATATATATATATATATATATATATGTTTTTTTTTCATTTAGTCTACATTTTTTGGTGATATTTAATAGGTATGACAATGAGTTTTAAAGTACTGTACTGTAGGTCTTTGCTAAACTGCCATGTTTGTGTTTTAGCAGCTATGCCGATATTTTCTCAGCCTGTATGCAAGTGCCAGTGCAGATTGTGGCGTGCCAAGGCTAAGCACAACCAGGAATGTGTTAATGGCTTCTAAATTGAGGTTAGTGAGTAATTAGAATGCTCCGTATGACAGTAGGTAGTGTTAGAATTTCAATTTGAAAAAGCTCCCGGTAGCTAATTTTCAGGTAGGTTATATTCCGTAAAAATGCTAATGCAGGATTTTTTTTCTTCCTTTCTTTCTGTTTTTTGTTTGGTTATGCCCTTCAGCAGTCCTTTTGTAACGAGTATGCCGATAACTTTAAGCTAAGAAACCTATACGCTATTTTTTTTCCCCCTTCTTTCCCTTACTGTCATTTCACTATGCCTGGATTTCATTCATGCTCATTCTAGATAACGATTTTTAAGTTTAACAGCAATAAAAGACTGGTGGTTTGAGCTGTATTTATCATTAAGCTGTCTCTAACGTCTTTGTCTTTGCTTTTTTCTTCTTCTAATCTTGTTGCAACTCAAGAGATCTATCTAAACAAGCGATACCCATGCACACACTCGTCAGCCTGCACAAAACTGACACGCCACTACTGTATCAATCCACACTGTCTCATGTGAAACTCGGAAGAGCAACCTTTCTAACCTTGTCATGTCATGTCCCGACTCAAGGCCAAGGGAATAGATGTGATCCTATCCCTTATTTACACTAGCTCACTCAATTTCAGGCTGCCAGCCATCTTTTTCTTTTTTTTTTTTTGTCTCTGCCTTTCCTCCCCCTACATCCCTCCCTCCTCCTTTCTGCCAAGTGTGGTGCTGTAGAGTCATGACCTTGAAATTCTTCCGTGAACAATAGCGGCGCTTTTTAAGCAACTGACTCAGAAACTTGAAGACTATTCCCCTGCCCTCTGGTGTTAAATCCTTGTCACCCAGCGTGGTCAGCCAGTGGGAACCGAGCTAGTTTCACCTGCACTGGAGTGTGGACTCTTCTGTATGTAGGTTCGTGCCGATGACCCACTTACAGGTTTCATTAATACCATGGGTATCAGACTCTGTCTGACTGTGATCACGTCTTGGTGAATGCAATCAAAAAACCCATTTGTTTTAATCCTGCATATCAAAAGGACAGAAATCAAGGGGCTTTAATCATGACTCATCAAAATAAGACATCCTCTGGTCGATTTAAGAAGATGCAGTCTCTGTCTTATTTAAAGAATGTTTAAAAGTTTATGTACAAGCCTCCGGACTGTAGAACATAACCAAGTCTGAGTTTCCTGAGATGTACATGACTTGGCATTACTTGACTTGACACCACCTTTCCTCGGCAGATACATTCTGAATAAATATTCTAAGTGAACGTGTACTGTATTCACCCTGCGTTATACTGTAATATTCCCTCTCCTGACTGGACTCTAAGTCCTGGGTCTCTCTTACAAAGAGCCCTTAGGTCTTTGTTCCAGAAGCAGGATGACAGACAGCGTAGAATTCAAGTCACTGCCCCAAAGAGATAATAGATCTACAGATATAGCTACCTTCATGTACTGCACCTTCAATAAAAGTAATAGCTTAAAGATCGAGCTTGCCAGTTTGCCCTGAACCAGGAATAATCACAAATTCACAAGTTCCTTGTCGAGGCCAAATTACCACTTCTGACGCAGATGGGGCTCGGATCTTCAGAGAGGGATCACTCTCTTCCTCGCTACCACTCAGGGTGCTTCAAAAGGCAGGAAGGAGCCCCACTGCTCCTTCTCAATTGTATGACAGTGCCAGAGTAGAAAGACCAACTGTTCCCCGGGGACTGGTCTGGTCTGGGAGTTCTTGTGGGGATTGAGACATTCTCGTGTGGAGATTATCAATATATCCCCTCCAGCCAGGCTCAGAGACATGAGACAGAGCTGCTCTGCCCATTAGTCTACTGCAGAGCTCAGGGAACTAACAGCTGTCTGCTCGCTTAGACACCAGACAGATTCTACAACTCCACTCTCCCATCTTGACGCTGCATGCTAGTGCACTCGAGGCTTACCTTCACTGAATTTGGCTAATTAGAAGTGCTGGCTGTTTTTCCTGGGGTTTAATTCTGCATGGTTACCTTTGGCTTAAGAATCATCTTGAGGGACGCTTAACCAAATGGAAACGGATTGATCCATTGACAAAATGCTCCAACTTTTGCCCTCCAGTCTCTCATTCTTTTTGCTGTCAAGCTATCACAAGACTTTAACAGTTTCCTGATGTTGACCCATGTGAATGTATTGATCTAAAGATTACAGATAGCCTTAGTGAGAGGATGGTCCTGCCTTCTGCTCATTAGTTAACCTCCAGAGACCTGGCGAGCTGGAGTACTTAATTATTTAAGTGGCGCAAACAGTCCTGCCAACCTATTGAATGTTACCGGAGTCTTGCTTCGTTCATTATTTTTGGTTCTTCTTGATTTCAACTTGTAATTAACTGCTGAACAACCATTTTGATCGTTATGATTGTAATTACCATTTACCAAAGCATGCTATTTACTCTGGACATTTGCATGTCAAGTCAGTGCCAACAAGAAAGCTGTGAAGAAAAAGACCTTTAGTAATTTCCTGGTTTTGTACTGATCATGTTAATGGAACTCAAGTCCAGATGCTTTTCACCTTGCTTTCAAAGCCACAGTATGTACTCTTTTTTTTTTTTGAATTCATGGTTATTTACAGTGACCCGACCTGCTTCTTTCCGTTCACCTAACAGTACGCGATATGGGCTGTCAGAGCGCTCTCTGAATTTCAGAAACCCTGGATAGAATCTTAAGAAGGGCAGCAGAAGGTCAGTGCGAAGTATAAATAAACAGTATATAACCAGAGTTTAAACCTTAGACCTCAGTTCCGCCTTTGTGAATTTTTCTCTCATATCTGACACTTTCACACGACTGAAAGGTCAAATACATCCTAGCAAAATTACCTCAGGTCAGAAGTTGTGAATCAGAATCACAGTATTTTTCCTACTGTAGGTTAAAAATTATGTTTTTTAAAATGGTTCTGTTGTTCCAATGAATATGAAACGGCTCAAAAATGATCTTGAACATTCCTATTCAAATAAGCTCTCTTAGGGGGAAAAAAAACGTTTCCATGTTCCCACAAGGGAACCCCTTAAAGGTTGCATGTTGATCCTTACAACAGAGGATTTTCAGTACTTTAGGAAGTAAAGAGCTCTTAATCCAAAAATCTCACCCCTCCCACCATCATTTCTCTCAACAATGTTACTGTTTACTCTCCTGGATTTCATCAGATTTTATGTTTGCCCTTTTAACTCAACTGATATCCCTCAGGTAGTATTTTTTTCTGTCATCAAAAATGAGAAGGCTTTAAGCCATGTAATAATAATAATAATAATAATAATAATAATAAAATATAGTATAATAAAGTCTGTGCCAATTTTTGTGGGTTGTCTCTGCGTTCTCGAGTTTTCTCCTCCTTTCCAGAAACATACAGTATAGGTAGGTGCAATGGCTGTGCTAATTGACCCTAGATGTGCATGATTGTCCATGATGCCCTACGGTGGGCCGACATCCAATCTAGAGTTTGTTCTTGCCTCTTAGTGTTCCCTGTATCTACTGTGACCCTGACCCAGATAAAGCTATTACTAACAGTCTTCAATCAGTATGACTTTCTAATATTTATTCTTTCCATTCAAATGAGTTCACTCTTTGGCGCTTACCACTTCTACAGCTGTCTTTTTGGACCTCATGCCAATCAGTAACTCTGGCCAGTCACCACTGGAAGTCAAAAATTAGGTTAAGCTCTGCTCAGAGCCTGAAGATTTGAAGCTTTTTGGGCTCTGGTTCAAAAGTGCCAAATGGAGATTCGGGACTTTGGGAAGCTGATTTAGTTCAACAGGTGGGTTTGTGATCTCATTCCACTGTAGAGCAGAGGGCTATTGACCAGCAGGTCCACACTTAGGGTTTTTCTTTTTCCCTGTCTAATGTATTCACAGCCTAATGACTGAAAATCACCTCATATTGCAGGGTGTTTAACCAAATTTTATTTAATTATACAGTACATGTGGCCTGACGTTTTTTTTTCTTTTCTTTTTTTTTAAGTTTCAGCAAATGTCATATCAACCTTCTGTTTTTTATAGTATGATCTCTCAGTATACTGCTGGATACTCCTTAGCCTTGTCCACTTTGCATGACTTGTAGATTAAATTAAGCCTTTATTTGTCACATATACATTACTGAATAGTGAAATTCTTTCTTGCTATATGTCAGCTTAACTTGGGTGATAGCACAGGGTCAACCACGATACCGCACCCCTGGAGCAGATAGGGTTAAGGGTCTCACTCAAGGGGCCAACAATGGCAACCTGGTGGAGCTGGGGTTTGAACCGCCGACCTACCGATCAGTAATTCAGTGCCTTAGCCATCTGAGCTACCACTGCCCCCAAGTTAAATTCTTACCCTGAGTAGGCAATATTAATGTTCTGTTGAGGCCAAGAGATCCAGAAATTTTTGATGACATGGGCAGTGCAGTGGTCCAGCATGAAATCAGTTTGGTAAAAATAGCTCTTAGGTAGTACGAATATAGCCCTCTGTCATCCTTTGCCATTTGATGAGTCAGAGGCAAAAGGATTTTAATGGAATCATTCTGGGGATAGCTGCCCGTGGAGGATGGAGCCATATTCACTGTACGTGCCACCAGACCTCTTATTTCCTTTCTACCTTCATGCAATCGACTAAAATTTTGCACAAGCAGTGATGACCTTGGGAGGATTTTCAACCTCAATTTTAAAAAGAAAAAAAGCTTATTTGCTGGTCAGAAGTTGTTTCTCTTGTTTCTTTTTTACTGGGATTCATTTATCAAACTGCATATGAACAAATGTATGTGTAAATTGTCCGTAGGAGCATTTACATAAGACTGCTGTGTTCATGGAAATCCTGTTTGGTTTGAGGAGAATTTTTTTTGTGTGTGTGTGTGTGTGTGTGTGTGTAAGAAGACTCACAACTCACAAACCTGAACCTTGATAATAGCCTTCGAAATCATATAATCGTATAAAGCCAGTTTTTATACAGCTGCAATTTTGCATAAAGAAGATTATATTTTCAAGTTTGAAAAGCTCATTTATTTAAATTGCAAAACGGTTATGAAGCAGTCATTTCGTGTTAATGACTCGAGCACAAGCAATGCAGTAGAAATCAGTAAATTAAAGACAAATAAGACTAGCTGTTCAATTATGAAAAAAAGTAGGCAGAGTTCATTTGTGCACAGTGACTGAGGTGCGATACAGGATTTAGTGCATGCAGCGTCTGTTCAGCTGTTTGTGAGCTTTGCCTTTTGGAGTTTTGTGGGCATCACGAACGCACTTAACACACTTTATGGCTGATTGTCAATTATCAACATACATGCGCAAGTGCAAAGAAAATTAGCTCGCGGGAATCTGATGGGAAATTTTTTTTAGGTCGGTTTCGCCTACGAAAACATTTACACACAATTTTACTAAATGACTGGTAAATGAGGTCGACTGTATACAGACTCTTGGCTTGAACGCTGTGAAATGAAAGACGCTCAGCGAAATCGCTTGCTTGTTAACATTGTATTAACCTGGCTAATGTCAGGTTATTTGCTAGACCGTAAAGGCTGGATTTAATGAGTTAAAGTGGATAACAAGGAAAAAGCCACTTCCCTTTACGCTTATGGTTTCGCCATAATACTTTGGCTATATTTAAGTTCTGTGGAATTGCTCGATGCTGATGGATTTATGCCGAGAAGCGTTACGCCTGCTGGAGAGAACTTCCAAAACATGTTTTCATGTTTCCACGGGGGGACATTGCTCTTTCCCCGCAACCTTTCTTAATGTTCTCTTAACATTCTTAGAGCCTGTATTTCTTACAACACTGTCATTAGCGACAAAAAATATGCAGTCCAAAGGCATTCTCTTGCTTTATGAGTTTTTTTTTCTTCTTTTTTTTTGTTTCTTGACTCTCTTAAGGCAAAGTTCTAACTTTAAGTTGTTGTTGTCTGGTTAAAATGGAGTGTGTGTATGTGTGTGTGTGTGCGTGTGTGTTAATGCAGTTATTAAATTAGTCAGAAATACTGTGTTAAGGGAAATATAATAGCGTTTACTCATATTTATTTTAATTTTATTTTTATCTGAATAAGCAATGAGCAATCTTTAGCTGTAAATGCATCAGAACAGAATGTCTTAGAGCTGCTTTTCTTCTAGGTAATGAGACAAATTGATGCTTGTAATGGGAATTGTGTTTAGCAACTCAAGTAAAAGCTATTCCAGTCTTTTTCTTTTCATTCCTTTCTTTTATACTGTATGGTGTTGACATACAGAACCTCTTGGATACAGTTTAGTTTTTAATGCACAATGATAAGTGATGTTGTGGTAAATACCGAAGCTCAAAAGACAAACCTTGACAGTTTAATTTTTTTTTTTTTTACTCTAATAACATCAGTGTTTATGGAAAATCAAGTCGTATTTCAACACACTAGCAATGAAACTTTTCACATTCCACATCTCTATGAAAATGCAGAGCACACTAGTGAACCGGATTGTGTTTGAGTTGAGAAAATTATTTTTAAGGCCTCCGCTGATTGAACCGATCTCATCCTTCTTTAGAGTAAATCCCCTTCTGCTGCTACTCAAATTCAAGCCTGTGTTTGAGTCTAAAGCTCTGGGGAACCCTGTGCATAAAGAAGTCATAAATAACACTCTTATGATAAGAGTTCCTGAATGTATAATGTACGTGCTTGGGAGGGGAGAAAAGAACACATGGTCAAGTGTTCAGTAGCTGCGACAGCGCCGAGACAGTCAGGTGGCCTTCCACCGGCTCACAATTGAAAGGATTCTGTCTCCGTTCGAGCACCCAGGCAGCCATTTTTTATGCCCCCTTATCTCCGGATTTGCAGTCAAATAGTCTGTAGTATCATTTAAACAGACGCCAGAGAGAGAGAGAGACGTCATTAAAAAAATCTGCCTTTCAAAACAAAGTAATGTTAGTAACACATGTCTAAATCATTTTAATAGATCTTAATACATGCAATAAGTAAGTAAGTAAATAAATAAATAAATACCAGCTGTTTGTTAATTAGCAAGCAATAATTTTCAGCAAGGATGTGATATTTTCTACTGTGCCGGGGTAAAGGGGTTGGGCTGCAGTTTAGCAAGGATATCATGCAGTTCGACAAAGAAGGAGGTTTTCTTTTGCAATCAAAGGAAAACAGCTCAAGAGCCTCTTGGGCTGGTAAAAATAGCACAAGGTCTGATCAAGGCAACGAGAGAGAGGATTTTAAAATCCTGATTACAATACCAGGAATGCCGGCGGAGACCTGCTGGAAAGTCAGGAAGACCGCTGCTTACATGTGTTCAGAAATGACATACGCTTGGGTTTATGATCATAAAGATTGTACAGTATTGTTTGTCTTTACACTTGTACACCTGTATCCTGTAATATAATGCCTTTTTTTTTTAAGTCTGGTTTCTCTCAAAGCTTCTTCTTCATGTGGTCCACTGGTACCTTTGCCTTGCCATTAGACATCTCAAGCTTTCTGTAAAGCTTTAGTCATTGTGACGATGTCTACTGTTAAAGCACTATATAAATAACATGTTATATGTATGGTTTATTTCACCGAAAGCCTATACAAGC
Organism: Clarias fuscus; assembly: GCA_030347435.1. Lineage (NCBI taxonomy): Eukaryota > Metazoa > Chordata > Actinopteri > Siluriformes > Clariidae > Clarias > Clarias fuscus. Next base: position 20,994,563 of record CM059219.1, read on the forward strand.
TATTATCCCTTTCAAGACTTGTGGTGTATATTCCACACATTCAGGTCTAAGGTAATCAAATCATTCGATCCAGCTGTGCCTTTGTCCAGATGTTCAGCTACCCAGGGCTTGGTATAGAATTGACTCATATTCCCTTGACCCTAGTTGACTGATCCTCAGCCTCCCACATGTCCGGTAAAAACAAACCCACACAGACAGGGTGTTTGGAGACACGGTCAGCCGTGTCCAACCGTGAGATGTCCTGCTGAGAGAGCCACGGGGATGTGGACGGGTCACGGGCTGCTGCACCCCACACAGAGACATGGAACGGTACAAAGCGAACAAGAAAGAAAAAGAAAAAAGAATATAGTGTGAGCGCCGAGCAAATAAATAGTAAGAGAACACAGAGAGAATCTGAGAACATCCCAGCTGTACGTGCCATCCACGCCTACTCTTCTCATTAACCTTTGAGGACTGGCTAGTCTGTACAGGGATTGTTTTCACCAAACTGCTCAAGCCATCAAGCGAGTGGCAGCTGATATGCTGTTTAATAAAAGTGTTGGCGCCCCCTTTTCCCATCCAGACATCAAAAGAACTTCAAATGGCTTGATGTTGCACACAGCAGGGATGTTTCTTCTGAGCAGTGGCTATAGGCTCTGAGGACACAGTGACAGGTGATGTCCAAAATCATCACGTACTAGTCGTCATGTGAATCCACAAAAGTCAACAACCATGATGCACTGAGAGTTTCTAAAAAGCAAACTAAAGAAATAATAATAAAAAAATATAAAAAAACCTGAAGGTCAACTCAGAATACACTGCTATGTGCTCTCCAAGGCATGCCAGCGTAGTGCTGCTACAGTTGGCACTGTTTGCTTACAGCATGAAAAAGTGTTGTGCCATGAAAACCAGCACAACATATTCCCCACGTTTTTGTTGCTAAGTAATTATTGTCCGACACTAAACAGCGACTCTGAATTGTTCTTCGCTGACACTTAAAAGCAAACACGCTTTTCAACTTAACATTCGATAACAAGGAGCAGGTTGTAATTACATGCTCCCATATTTCTCTTGCTTTTTCTGATTGATATATCCCATCTGACAGCTTTTCCAACAGAATCGCGGGGCCTCGGCTGCCAGAAAATCACAAAGTAAATGAGCTGAACACAGCGCTCATTATGTGTCCAGGCTGCTCTGCTGTTACTCAGCTCCACCGTGGTGGACAGATGGTCACAAACACTGGCCAGGCATTTCCTGGTCACCTGAGTGCTGAGGCTCGCCTCCTCGTGTGCCCACTTCCTGCTTGCCTATGAGGGTCCTGAGAAGGGTCACGATGGCCTGATGTGTGGAGGCATCCATACTGGGATATTTGTTATTCCGCTTAAATCCTTTTTCAGCCCTGGAGGATAGCAGGCCACCAACAAGGGTTTAAGAAACTCCAGTTCAGAAGATGACCATCTGAACTCTAGACTTGAACTTGCAAGATTTAAAGACGGTGACTAAAACTTTACAATAAGCACCATTAGGGATACAAGCATGCATGTTTCTTTATAATGAAAAGGAAAATGTTGATAATGCACCGGCTAGTTTTTAGGAAGATTTCATTGATCATTTGATACTAGAGGACAAACAGTGACATGTAGCGAACCGCACCAAACATGGTTTTATTACTTCAGAGACAGGACCCTTCTGTTTTCCTTCTGAACTGCAGAGCAGAGATTACTTTGTTATGGGAGTCGAGATAAGGTTTGAATTATGAAGGGAAATATTTACCCAGCCAGAGCAATATTACTCTCCCCCTTTTAGCTGTTCCCCACATTCATGAAAGGGAAGATACAATAAAGTGAAGGAGTGGAGGATCTAACTTCATTAGTTGCCAGGAGTAATGAAGGCAACTGAAGATTACCGACTTGGATACGCCAGTATACAAACACCGACTTTCATGCACCTGACCAAATTATTGCACTTTATTGCAGTTACCAGTATCTGAAATAAAACAGTGACATACTTTGGCTTTGTCCTTTTGAGCAGGTATGTATGAAATACTAATACTTTTTTTTTTCCTTTTCTTTTCTTGCTGTAGACCTCCAAGGTCAAGCCCTTTGCATAGTAATAATCCTTTGGGAAAAAATCTTTTCTCTTGGATTATTGCTCTGAAATATGTGCACAGAGCATGGATAGAGCATTAGATAAACTACAGAGATGCCTCCCAGCAGTAGTGAGACGCTTCTCTTTCACTGTTGCTACACAGCAGAATTACCTAAGTTAATATAATACCTACAGTGTTAAAGAGTTCTCCAAGGTACACTAGGCAATTAGGCCCATCAGTGTACGCTGGAAGTGTTCATTTAACCTGAATGATTTAAATAGCTGTGATCTGGATGAAAGTACTATTAGATTCATAAGACATGGGAGAGACATAATTGTTTTTGTTAAAAGGTAATAATAATAATAATAATAATAATAATAACAATAACATTATTATTATTATTATTATTATTATTATTATTATTATCATCATCATTATTGTTATTATGATTAACACCACAACCAGCACTACCATGAACAATATCTACAATGACTACAACAAGAGCAATAATAATAATAATAACAACAACAACATCAACAACAACAATAATAATAAGTATTATTATTATTATTATTATTATTGCTGTTGTTGTTATAATCATAGTTATCACTACCACCACCACCACCAACAATAATAAAAATCCTCCTCCTCCTTTTACTACTACTACTATTGATAATAATAATATTTACTACTAATAGTAGTAATAATTAAAATATTTAAAATCTAATCTAGAATTCAAATAATGCACAAATGAATTCACGGTGGCTCTTTCAGCAGTTGTTCTCTCACTCAGGAAAGATAATAATGTTTTTTCAAACACAGTTAAATTATATGATTGTATTAGTAGTAGTAATTATAATGATAATAGTAATAATAATAATAATAATAATAATAATTTAAACTCATAACAATTTTAATGAAGAGATCTTTCTCCGTGGCCCTTTCAGCAGTTGCTCTCGCACTCAGGAGCAAGATTAATGATTTTCCGAACATGATTAATGAGGCCGATTCATGATGACAGACTCTAAGTGACATGTTACAGGTGTGGGACTCACGCACTCCCCTTTCGGCGTCTTCCTTTTAACAAAGGCTGAACCAGCTGCTTCTGCACGTACCGTCTTACCCCCTCAATCAGCTGCAAAGCGCCAAGACTTTTTGTAAGAGATTATCACAAAGCCATAACCTCAGCCTGTGTTGATAAACATTTGCCGGGCTCACCAGCAAAAGTTTTTGTCCGACGTGTCCGCCGTCAAATCTTGCGGCTTACATAGCCCTTAGCGACCACGGGAGACCCCGGCAGAGCGAGAGAAATAGTTAAGCTGTCATCTACAGATTGGACATGCAATGGCGTGCGGGACATTTGGTGAGCAGTTGGCAGGATCCTTGGGAAATATCAAAGAGGCAGAAAAACAACTGCAAATGGGTTTTATGTTACAAAGTATGAACCGACCCAAAATGACAGGAAACATCAATAGGGAGCTTGTGTTTCCAAAACATTTAATGAGAATCTTACAGTGTGCTCCTTGTGCAAACAGGTTTTGCTTGCTCCTGTCAATTCCTGGGAAGCAAACGAAATATCTGTTTGGCTGCAGGGCGGGTATTATAAAATGTCCAAATTTCGGAATGCAGTGCACAAACGTTAATAAGGATAAGTAGCCTTTAGGCATGAATGTAGCCATTTTATAGCCAGCACTCACTGGGACAGCTACTGAAAAACAGCGATGGTGGAACGAATTCTCAAATTAATCTTCGCATTATGGTGGAATGGCACAGCAATTTATAAGGGCCCACGAAAAGTCATTACAGAAGCAAACATCAGTCTTCATTTGTTGCAGCAGCATTATCAGTTTAATTAATTCAGGATTAGGCTTTTCTGCAAGCTTGGATGGTGAAAAATTCCGTTAGTTATTTGCCATGAACGGGCCAAGCAAGACATCTTAGCATGCCTTTGAGTTTGCTAAAAAGAATAGCAGCAAATGGCTAAAACCCCCATTGTGTATTGAGGCTCCCCTTTACCTCCCCATTCACCACCTATTGCTCCTCTCCAAGAAATGAAAGAGAGAGAAAAAGAGAATGCAAGCACAAATCATTCTGCTCTGTAAATGGACTTGACAACCTCAGATATTGCCTCACCTCCCCCAGAAGAGCTCAGTTCTCGCTGCAATTTTGAAAAGCAAGGATCGTTGGGCTGCCGCTACAACACCCGTGACTGACTTTGGCAAGAACGCACCGAGTGACAGGTGAAATCGGACTGCGGCAGATTTTTAAGGATGCACCTTTCTTTCTGCCTGCTAAAAACAGAGGTAAACAAGGACGTTTTTTTTTTTCCTGTTGTCAGAACATTTGAATGAGACGACCATTGCAATCATTTGAATCAGCCAACAGGACATTGGCAAAAAAAAAAAAAAAAGGAAAGTAAATGGATATAGGTCCCCTCCCAATAAAACGACCAAAAAAAAAAAAAAAAAACCCATTTGCCCATGGAGGGGGGTAAAGAGTGCAGAGAGAAAGGTTTGGTACGGTGGCGAAGGATTTGAATGAGGTGGGCATTGCAGCCGTATAAAAAGTAGGACGACACATCGAAAAACGAAATGGCGCCACAAGAAACAAAAATGGCAAAAAGCGAAAAAAGGCTGTCCTAGGAGGTAGTAAAGAGGGGAAGAAATGAGATTTGGGGCAGTCCCAGGGAATTGAATTCAGACGGCCATTCCAATCATATGAAAAGCAGGGCAACTCGTTTTGCCAAACAGAACAACACAAGAAACAAACGAAGAAGAAAAAAAAAAAGCATTAAAAAGGTTGGCCTAGGAATAACTAAAAAGGGTAAGAAGAGATTTAGTGCAGTGCCAGAGAATTTGAATGAGAAGGCCATTCTGATTATCTAGAAAGCAGGGCAATTCATATTGGCACAGAGAACAACACAATGAGGTCTAAAAATAGCACAAAAAAAAAAAAAGGGAAGAAAAGGGCACGAAGGGTGCCTAGGACGGGCTAAAAAGGGTACCAAGAGTGATCTAGTCCAATGCCATGGAACTGGAATGAGCCTTATGGAATAAAGGAGAACTCATATCGGCCAATAGAACAACAAAGAGAAAAGCAAAGAAAGGGCATGAATTGGAGCAATGTTGGCCTAGGAATATGTAAAAAGGGTACGATGAGAGTGAGATTTAGCACAATGCCAGAGAATCGAAAGAATTTATCTGTACAAAGCAGGACAGTTCATGTCAGCAAAAAGCACAGCACCACCACGAGAAACAAAAGGGCATAAAAAAATGTTGGCTTACAAAGTGATAAGCACACTCCTTACACTCTCACTGCTCCAAAGCAAACTCAAAAAGAAAAAGAAAAAAAGTAAGAGAGAGAGAAAAAATCAGTCCAGTACAGTTGGAGGTAGAACGAGGACCTGGCGAGCGACTAAACCTGGCTGAAGCGGCGGTCCCGTGTAGCTCGGTGGAGTTTTCTATTCCGACAGCGGGACCGGGACCGTTATGATGTAGTACTGGGCTAAACCAGATGGTGGTGGTCTCCACTCTCACTCCATAAATCACCCACTCATCTGTCCTCTCTAGTGTTATTCATTAAAGCGGCCCAGAATAATAAGTCCCTAAGAAACTGGGAACACGTGATGAAGTTAATAATGTATATATATTTTATCCCCTCCTTTTCACTCTCCTACTCTCCCTGCATGTCCTCCAAAATCTGTAGCCCTCCCAGTCTTGCTTCCCTGCACACACACACACACAACCTTGCCATGAATGAGGTAATCACGTTTGACATATTTCTGTTTTGCTCTACTTCATAACACAGAAAGTGAATTATTCTCAGTCAGATCCGACAGCTCCTTACACACTGGTCATCGCGCTGCAGGACTGTTACACTGTTTAATATGGTGACAGGTATATAGTGACTCCCACAACTCACATTTCTTTTGTAATCTAACCGTTTTGGCAAAAAAGAAAAAAAAAAGGTCCATCGTGTCAGACACTCAGAGTAACGTATCCAAGCCTGTTTAAAAATCAGCAAGTGCAAAGCTCTCTGTTTGCCTGAGCTTTTTTTCCCCTCTTTCCTCATACCGCTCTGCAAGGATTTTTCTGCGGAGTGTCTTTGACAAGGGGAAACATATAGTTTGAGCTTATGCAGATGTCTAAATCACACACACACACACACACACACACACACACACACACACACACATGCCCACAATGCACAAAAAACAGAGTTTTAAACCATTCAGCAAAGACAAAAACCTTGTACAGAGGGGAACAAAATTTTCAGGCTGTCATGTTTTTCTCAAATTTCTTTTACAGTTTAGCAGAAGAAATGACATAGGATTTTAAAAAAATATTTTTAAAGTCGTTCTTTTTTATTTAATGAACTCAATCTTTCATCTGCTCATGCAGTCCTTTTGAATGGAATATAGGTTTCATTTGCAGATCATAATCCATGTGTTTTCATATTGTAACCAAAACTCAGAAGACAATCAGCTCTTCAAAAGCCATGGAAGTCGTCCTCATCGAGTCTGTGTCACAGACACTTTCAGTTCATGTGTGCACTGTAAACATGACTGTTATCATCTGTGTATCAGAATATATCTATTAAAATAAAAATACAAAACATGAGCAATGTTTATTTCAAGTTAGGTTTTTAAAAAATGATGTATGATTGTATCATTTAGCTCGCACCGTTTATAATGTGACCGTGGCTTTGTACTCAGTTTCTTAGCACTTTCCTAAACCATTGTGTTTTCCTGCAACTCTCTTTACATGTGTATGTGTTGAGTTGCAGCTGTCTGGCTGATCAATTGGTGTAGACTTTGTCTTAGAGCACTTCTATCAATGTCAGCTCTTTCACCGGCTTTATGCATGGATTGTATTCTCTCTTCCCTTTAGATGCTGTGAATATATAAAGTGTGCACAAAGGCATGCATTAAAGGGTCTCTGTGCTGCTCGGCACACACTCCGAGACTCGGACTCTTTGCTTTCCCATAAACTAGACGTGGAAATTCCTGTGTGGTTTGTTGTTTCACACGAATATGTTTTAAAACCACAGAAATTTTGTCATTTTGTACTGGGCATTTAGTCCATGTTGTAAAAGTTGAAAAGTATTATTAATATTATTATTAATTCATAGTGTTTATTCTATAGGTAGTTAGATAGACAGCCCCTTTGCTGTATAATGACACTATGTTGGCTTACTTAATTCAGACTTCCTAGTGCATTAATTGCGATTATGAATTTTTTTTTTTAACTTTTTTTTTACAATAGTAATGTGAATTATATTTACCTGATGGTCACCATATAAAAGAAAAATGTTTATATATAAATCACTATGGAAATGTAATAATGTGTATTTAGTAATTCATCAAGCGGATATATTTGTTCATTCATTCCTTATGTATGTAAAATGCTTAGACACACATTTATATTCATGTGCATTCAACTCACTGCACCACACACACACACACACACACACACTCTCTATGCTGACATAGCCTTTATCTGGTATGATAATGCTGCTTTCTCTAGACAAAACAGATATCTTATTCTGGGTGCTTTCATAAATTACACAGACTGTTTGGTTGTTGGCTCATTTCTGAAGCCTCCATGGAAACACTCCAACTTTAACATTTTAACACTGATTGGCTATGTTTTTCTTGCATGATCACTTCGGTTTTCATCTCTGAAATACACAATTAAATTTCTGAAAAAAAAAGAAAGAAAACAAATGTTTTCAAATTATTTTCCAGTAAAATTAATTTCCTTTTGCGATATCTTATATTCATGATGAACTGTCATGATTTCCAGAGTTACAGAACCATTAAAAAAAGCGTTGTTCCCATTTCAATTAGATTTTCAACCCCATAATGGACATATTTCAACAGAATGTCACACTTTCTAGCTCACATGATTTGCTTAATTATTTACTCCAGCAAGTCGAATGGCACAGAGATCGAAATATTAGGTTATCAGTTCTAAGGTTGTGTGTTAATAATTTATTTATTTTTTAAATAAATAAATTGACTGAACTGAATGAGTCAGCCTTGAATTTTCTGTTCAAATATTTATAATGGCCAACAACGAGAGCTACAAAGACACAGAAGAGCAAACGCAACATTTTAGGGGACAACTATAAATTTTACCAAAGTGAGAAGGTTACTCGTGGGAGCTACAGAGTGGTGACAATGCTTCTTAATTATTCAACACCATCATTTCAGTTTGCTTGGCAGATGTACAAGAGCCACTCCATTTGAAGAAAGTGATGTTTATTTTAAGGGAACACTTCTCAGTGATTTCTTAAAGCGAATCTGCTCAGTGTTAGGGACTTGAAATATGGCAGGCATTTACAGTATAATGAGCCTAAAACTGTCTCTGTGCGAAACATTTGCAGGCTGTATGGAGCTGTATAGCTTCTCTTTCTACCCAATCACACAATCATTCATGCAAAAACGACACACCCTGAAAATGCTGCCAGAAACTCAACAAAAACAATTGACACGCAGGTTTAGATTCAAATATTTAAATGTTAAAAGTTTAGAAAAAGAGAAAAGAAGGTTAAAATGACCAACACTATCAAGACACCAATTATTATTATTATTATTATATTTTTGGTACCAACGGGACTGCTTTCCCTGTTCCTATAACTGCTGATCACCAGGGATTTTCACACACAACAGTCTCTACTGTTTACTCAAGACGATGCAATGAATAAATAAAAAATCCAGTGAGCAGCAGCAGTTCTGCACTTGCAGGTCAATGGAGAATAGGGAAATAGGTCCGAGCTGACTGAAAGGCTAGAGCAACTCAGCTGACCACTCTATAAAACTGTGGTGACCAGAAAAGCATCTCCGAATGCACAGCATGTCAAACCGTGAGGCAGGTGGGCTAAAATAGACGACACAGGAAACCACTTCAGTCAGCAGAAAGAGCATACAGCTTACGATGCAGTGGGCACAGGATCACCAAAACGGAACAGTCACAATCATTAATTGAATGTCACAGACTATATGAGTTTTGTTGCTGAACATGTGTTTCCCTTCACGGCTACAACTTACCTTACCTTCTAATGGCTATTTTCAGCATGATAATGACCAATGTCACATACTTTGAACAAAATTCTACTTAAAAATGGTTTAATAAAAATAAAAGAGTTCAGGGTATTTAAAGTTGGCATTACCAGTCACAGAATCTGAACTCCTGGATGTGGAAGAATAAGAAAAAGCTTGCACCTAAAAAAAATCGGTAGGAATTACATCATGCAATCATGTTAACATGGACTAGAATCTCTAAAAAAAAAAAAAGATCTTATGGAATCCATGCCACAAAAAAAATGAGGCTGTTTTCAAAGCAAAGTCAGGCCCTAATCAGTGTTAGTGTAGAGTTCCTAATAAAGTGCTCAGTGAGTGTATAAATTATGTGCATAAATGTTAATAGATTTTTGAAAATCCAAAAGTTTTTACTATTAGGCCTACAGTAACAATATTAATACAGTAATAACAAACTCCATTAGAAGTAATTAAACACACACAGCATTGCCAGAAACACCGAGATTGCTGAATTAGCATCATACAGTGTTTTAAGTTGGCCTCATATTAACTCAAATGTTTTAAATCAACACTCTGGACTTTACTGTGTATACATACAAATTTATCAACAAAATCAACTATAATTAGTATTAACTGCTTATTTGTGGTAGTATACGAATATTACAGTGAGAATGTAAAGATAATATTAAACATGTCAATGTATACTTCATTAAATTATGATATTGTGTTATGATTAAGGTGGTTAAGGGTGGTTCAGGAGTTTGAGGCTCTGGGTTGCTGATCAGGGTTGGGGGTTTGAGTCCCGCCACAGGTCACATTACAGGGCAGGACCCTTAACCTACAGAACACGCCATATAACCCAGCCACTTTATGCGGTGCTGTTCCCAAACCTAGTTAGAAAATGGCATGGCTCTGACAGGATGGGCAGCCGTTGGTAAAATAAGAAAGTAGTAATAATAATAATAATAATAATAATAATAATCCTGTTATAATCCTGCAATAATGCTGATCTTGAGGGGTCAGCAGAGCGAACCATTCAATCCGCAAAACCAACTTGGGATCGGTTTTACACTGGATGCCAAAATAATAATAATAATAATAATAATAGTAGTAGTAGTAGTAGTTTTGTGTTTAGTGTGTATAGTTTAATGTAGGGTGTATATAGTTTGTATAGGTGTAGGGTGTACTGTATATCGTTTTGTGTAGTGTGGGGTGTTTAAACTTGACTAAGAGGGTGTGTAGGGTTTTTTTTTTTTCTGTTTTACTGCAGGGCATATACAGTTTTATGTAGAGTATATGGCTGTTTATAGGGTGTATATAGTTTTGCCCGGGTGTGCATAGTTTTGCTGGAGAAGCCTGAAGCACATTGAGAACTCTGGCTGAATGAAAAGACAGTGGTTTCAGGCGGGATGTCATTTCACCAGTGTAATAGGAGAAAGTCTTACATGGGTGTATGAACTGGCTGCAGCTCTGTCTCTCACTGCTGCATATTCGCACGTGATGAAAAGGAAAGCTGGACACAAAGGGAACCTGAGGTATTCACAGGAGGACCTGCGTTTCCCCTCACTGCTCTACATGACACGGGGCTCGCATGTTTGTGCTGCAGGAATTCCGCTGATTAAGAATCGATGAAAAGCCCGGATGAAGTTTACTGTCGCTGCACGAGGCCTGGCGCAGCAAAGTTCCTCGTGCGTCTTTACGCGCGCGCTCACATCAAACACCGTCTGCCTGGCAACGAACGGGCGTCGATTCTGCGGTTACACCAAAAAAAAAAAAAAAGGCAGTCTTTCATATAGGAAGGGTAAAAATATTTCAACTAAATTTTACTTTAGAGACTCCTAAAACCTCGAAAATCATTCTGTCACGGGCCGCTTGTCCTCCTGTGTGAGTACTTTTTTTTATTATTATTACACCAGTATATACGGGCGAAAGTGCACCGGGAGTCATACAACGATAACCAATGTCGAGATCTGATTGGACGGGGAATCGGCATAACCTCTACCCCGCGGCCAATCAGCGGGCGCGAGGTTTTGACGTCTAACTTCCGCTTTTCCCCGGGCCAGCCTGAGGCGTCTCATTAAGGAGCGAATTCGAGGCCCAGTAGGCAGCAGCGCTCGGCAATATCATGTAAGCCTACAGTAAAATAACTAAAAACTCATCACTTTCTCTCTCCAAAATCAGCATGTCCTTGAATGAATCACTAAGTCAAGTGCATGACACAGGCGGAAAGAGAGGCTACAGCCTTTAGGTGTCACTCTACTTTCAAGAATAAAGTGCCTGAATGCATCAAGAAAACAAAATGGTGCCTTGTTCTAACATTGGGACAAGAAAGTGGGTGGCAAAGTGTTTCCAGATGGTTTCTGTTGTGGCCATGCATATTTCTATACATGCCAATAAACATGGTTTTGCACAAAAAACTTTCCTTTGCACAAACTGGAGCAGAAAGTTTTGAAAGAGATCATTTTCGGTTTTAATATTTTTAGTATAAGACTGTGATACGAAATAAAATCCCAATGACCCCTGCATCTTTTTTCTATTTTGGTTCTATGTGATATTCTCTAATGCGCACACAAAAAAAAAAAACGAAAAAAAAAGACTTGTTATATGATACAGATAAATAACAATTATTTGGATGCTCATCTTTTAAAAAAATATATATCTTTTTCCCATAAAAACAAAAAGAAATTCCAGAAATGAAAACCCTGTACTGTATAAACACGTACTGTGGATTGTTCAAGTTATCTCTCAAATTGAATTGCATTTCTATTTTTAAAAATTATCCTGATGTAATTCCTGGTTCACGTTACCTAACCCTGTCCTCCTGGTAAGCTGAAAACCTATAAAATACACGCTTTTTGTATTTGAGCTTCAGCAGCATTATGTTAAAGCGGTAGCAAGGAGCATTTAAATATGCAATGTATAAAACTTATATATACACACACGTGCACATACACTATATGTATAACAATATATATATATATATATATATATATATATACATACATAACAAAATATATTTTAATATTTTTATTAATTACACAATTGTCGGTCACTTGTGTATACAGATGTGTGTAATGTGGGGTGATGAGTGTGCACACATGCACTATGACACAAATACTTGCCTACTCACGTGCTTATAGAAAAAGTGGGCAGTGCTGGTGCAGTGATTTAAGATTCTAAACCAGTGGTGAGAGATGGCGAGTTCAAATCCCACTGACCCACTGATGGCCACTTAAGCAAAACCTTTAACCCTCAACTATCCAGGTTGTTTCCGCTTTCAACTGTAAGTAACTTTGGATTTGTGTTAAACTAATGCAATGAAAATCTTACAAACGTCCAGCTAGTCATGATGCTTGGCATGAAATTGTTATTCACCAAAATGTTAATTTGACTATTACAACGGTACACAAGAATAACAGCAAACGAGTAATAAGAACTGAAGTTGAACACGACAGATCTATTTCCACATTTATTGTGATATAACAGCTAACTTACTAAACAATAGAAAAATTTTAGGGGCAAAAATGTAAAGTACAGTGACCTGCTTGCATGTTTGCACACCCTTTACCTCGTACTGTAAATTTAAACATACTGTCTGTATAATAGTCTGATTACTGTGAGCCTTTTTTAAAAGTAAATTAAAGATTAAATGTAGTTCGAGTTATCATCATAACATTTATGACAGCACATATACACATAAATACTACCCAAATACATACATTTCCCAAATTATTTAGTTTTCTTTTTAAATTTCTTTGTAGTAATAACAGATTTAACAGCTGACTTACTTCATGACTTTCTCATACGGTCTTAAAATGCATCTTCTGGTCTGTTTCCCCTTGGTGAAGCAAGCTTTTTTTTTTTTTGCTCCTATGTATTAAAGCCCTATTCTTTTATTTTATGGCGGGTACATGAGAGGCAGAGGAATTAATACGGATGACAGTGAGTTTCTAAATAAAAGAAAAAATGCTGAAACAACATAGGAATAATACAATCCTAATGCAATATGCAACTTATTGTTTAGCAGTTTGTAAGCAATGCACTAAAATTTGGCTGTATGCGTTGGATGAATTTAAATAGTGTTAGCTTCTATAATATATATGCACATTTACATATATAAAGCAATATTGCAACGCTATAGTGCAGGTTTATCTTCAGCAATTGCTTAATAAATGGATGCAGTAACAGCAGGCATTTCATTTTCCCTTGAATGTAGCTGTAAAAAAAAAAAAAAAATCAGCATGCGTTGTCTCCAGAGGTTTGCTGTTTTCAGGGTTTTTTATTTTCAGTGTTGGATTGCTTTTGTCTAAGGATGCTGTATGCAGATAGTTGTGTCAAAGCCTAGCTGCTTGAGTGCCATCCTTCTTCCTAGAAGTCAAACAGGTCATGGTGCTACTTATTAGGTGAGTGAGTGTTTTTTTTTTTTTTGGTATGGAATTCACTACAAAGGCTAACTCAGGCTTCTGAAAGATGCATGAAAAATGAACTGTAGTGAGAGCCGAAGAATAATCTTTCACTCGCTCGCTCGCTCTTTTTCCTCCTGTCTCTCGCCCTCCCCTCTCTTGATCATTCACTTCTCACTTCTCTCTGGTGCCCTCCTTCTCGCCTCTGTGTGTCTGTTTGTCCATCTGCCTGTTTCTCTCTCAGGATGGGAAGACAAGACAATCATATGAATATGAATCATGCGTAGCAACTCCCAACATCATGGCTGGGATTTCTACTATTATACCCCACAGACATGCTTGGAAGAAGTAATTAAAGCAATCTTTCTCCTCCCTCTCATATTCTTCTAAAACCATCAGACACACACTTCGGGAACATAAAGTATGTAGGGCAACTCAGTGTTGGCTTCTGTATATATGAGTAAGAGAGAGAGAGAGAGAGAGAGAGCAGCTGTGTGTATTGTGTAGGGCAGGAGAGCATTTTTGTGAATGTCTTTATGTGGTACATTGAAGATAGGAGGTCCGCACAGCTCGCCTAGATCATGAATTGGGACAAAATTGAGTGGAACAGAAAAGGAGAGGGAGACAAACAGTGAGGAAGTGAAAGCGAGAGAGGTACAGAGATGAAAAGAGTGTTGGGTTTCAAATCCAGAGCTTAGACATCAGTGGGGCAGGACGACCTTGAGCCGGTCTCACAGCCATCTGCCACCTTCGTCTCGCTTGTCAACACACCTTGACTGCTGCAACGATGGCACATTTCCTGAGACAAGCAGCCAACATGAGGAAGCTAATGCTGGGGGTCAACACTGAAAGAGCAGGCCTAAAATCAAGGGCTGAACTTTGCCTGTGGGCCTGGATCAGACTGATCTGCTGTTTCAAATAGCACTTTTGATACTGTATGATACCACACATCAACTGAATCTTACACAAGATCACATGATACACATGATTAATGACTTGCCCTGCACAATAAAATACAAGCAAGCAAACAAATAAACAAACAAATAAAAGCAGCAATGAATATGATCAATAGACAAATATACCCTTTCTTTCCTCATGAGAGTTGGGAACAAAAACCTTTCGCATATTTTTGCCACAATACAAAGCCACATGGACACATTTATACAAAGGACATGCCCTCTTTTTTCTTATCCCTTTTTCAAAAATGGTGAAACATTTTCTGCCATAGCGCCCAACAAAGAAATAAAAAACTTTCTAAAAACATTCCTAAAACAGTTATGTTTATTGTTTGTATATTTATGTTTGTATATTTGACACCTATGCAATACAGTGACAGTAAATAACAGTTTTATTATTGTATGTTTTGAGACTATAGATACAGATATTTTTTTTTATGTAATCAGGATAGATAGATAGATAGAATTTTTTTTTATAGATTTGTGAATTATGATGGTAGTAAAACATGGGAACGCAGTAATGCATAGATACATTTTACAGTATTTTACCCCTTTATTGCATGACTTTTTCCATGCTATGAATTGTGGGCGTAATTTATTTGGTTACTTTAGTAACATCGATGAAACAAAGGGTTAAAGGCTGGTGATTTAACAGGGCACATTTTATATTTGGTAGTCCTGTTTCCTCCCAGTGTCCGAAGACATGCAGATTAGGCTAATTGGCTTTTCCAAATTGCCTGTAGTGTGTACGAGTGTGCTACTTGTGCCCTGTGATGGAATGGCACACTGTCCATGGTGAACCCCACCTTGTCCCCGGGGTCACCTTGGATAGCCTCCAGGCCCCTCACGACACTTTACAGGATGAACAGTATAGAGAATGAGTGAGAGAGTGTGAATGAATGTTAGAGAATGTTGGAGTAACATGTAAAAACCTGATGAAGGACTTCATGTTTCACTAGAACAAAAATGTACTACACCATAATTTTACTACATCTTCAAGTATTCCTGTACAACTGCAGTTAGAAAGGAAGGGTCTCAAAAAGACTAGATCAGGATTATTTATGGATATATTTTATCTTTATAGATTTACCAGGTTTACCCTCTAAGTGCACCTGCCATTACTAGAGCACAATCCCATTAGGATCCCATTAGGATCCATAAGGGGTCAATTAAGCCCTTAAACATATAACATTTATATGTTTTGGTGGTGTGTTTGCATAATCTTATTTTTATTTTAAATGAACATTTTGTACTTTTATGTAATCTGTTACATCACATGAGTTGAAAAACCCAAGGACATGCAAATGCTACATAAAGCTGTTTAACTAGAAGTGCAGCTCAAGCTTTTTTTTCTTCTTTTTTTTTTTTGATGTTCTAATCAGAAATTAAACTGGGATTTAGGAGATGGGAAGCCCTACTTTCATCCCCTGGGAATAAATGCAAGAACACTACTCTTCAATCTATGTCTTCCTACAGTTCTCATTAACATGGATAGCACAGAAATGTGACAAATATATCTTTTACTACCTTAAGGGCTTAATTTAAGTAACAACAATTGGGTGGCCAGACCTCTGGTTTTGAGTTTCTTTCATTTTGCCAGTAAAATAATAATCAAATTATCTTCTGGTTGTTTTCTTTTGAAGCTACATGATACTGTAAAGTCTTTAAAAAAAGAAACCATTTTCCGTTAATGATTACACACTGCATTTAACTTTTTAGACTAAAATAAAAACAAATCTTTATAAAGGAGGGTAAATTTTTGTTCTAGCATCATTACCATTACCACCATTATGTCATGCTATGATTTACATTTCTATTAACTGATAGCACAGGAGCTTATCTCTAAACCAAACATGCTCGTGTACAAGGGTTAAATTGGCATAGGGTGTGTTGGGGTTCCTCATGGGAGCTAAACTCCCTCAACCCAAACACCCTAATTTTCCCCATGTGCATATTGTGATGAAGCTAAACTGTCTAAAATGACCCCCAAAACCCTTAAAATTGTTAGATATTTTACATTTTAATGCAATCCGTTCATTTTTTAACACAGAGGTCTCTGTTGGCTGAATTTGCAGTCATTAGTTGAGAAGCAGATATTTATCATTTACACTCTCTGGTTTTTAGTCACATAATCAAGGTGTTAGCTGAACACCCCTGAAAAGAGGAAATGGTGTAAGAGAAGATGTGTGCAATTAAAAATTAAGACATGAAACATGGATTAGCTCAGTTCACCATATGTGTTTGTGTAACCTGGTATCATCTGGTGAAAATGGGGGACTTGAAACGATCTTGGTTGAGAGTGTAACTAAAAGAAACAGCATTATTATAAAAATTTACATTGAGAAACTGTGGCTTAGCTAAATTGTGTAGATAATCTGCTACACAACCTTTTTTACACAACATTTTCCTTGACACAAATCGAGTTTTGTTTCTTCTTTTGTTTTTCTATTGAGCAAATCATAGATTTTAGCACGTTTTTAAAATGTCGTTGTAGAGGAATTATGTGTTCAAATGTTCAATGTTGGAACTGTACATATTTATGGATTGGCAAAATAACCATGAAGATACAGTATAGGGAAAAACACTGAATAATAACTGTGCGAGGTTCTTACAATCACTGATCATAAATTACAGATATTCTTAAGGATCATTACAGTATGATTATTTGTCAGCGCAGCGCTGTATTTAGAAAATGCTATATAAAAACAAGGTCTTCAAAAACAAGGTTATCATTGTAAAGTGCATTTTTTCTGATTGATCACATGCATTTGTCTGGCTCTGCCCTCTTTCTGCCCATCACATTTGATAGCCACAGCGCCATAATACCAAATTTAATCACAACCCAGGTAATATGAAATCATATTCAAACCCTCACAGCAGTGTTTTTGGCAGTCAAGCATTTAGACTAAATAACTTGCAAATTTTATTAAACCTGTTGTTGAGATCTTCCCAAAGGTTTCATGTCATGAGTTTTTTTTTTCTTCTTCCCTTCTTCTTCTATCATAATCTGCTAATTATGTCCAGGTCTGCAGAAATATGTGCAAAGCCCCTCCTAGACTTTGCATTTCAAAAACGAGATAAGAACTAAGGGATCAGGCAACTTATTAAAAGTCTAATCCTCCAAATGAAATCTCCTGACATTGCTCACAGCAGCTTTGGGCGAGCACCTCTGCTAATAAATCGGAACTACCAGAATAGCCTGTAAATTGTTGATCTAATATGGGTGCCAACAGATATAGACTATTGCAATGTGTTGCAAGCAGAAGAGCCAGTTAATTAGTCCGCAGTGTTAATCTAATGTAAGCGCCAATAAATAACTACATATTGGAAAGGCAATCAACTACATGATATTTAATTCAGAATTTTTACAGAAAACTAATATGTATGACATGATTTTAATTGGACAGTGATGTATTTTTTATTTATTTATTTTTTGTTCTTTTAGTTCTGTACTCAGGGATTTGGAATGAATCATTAACTATCAAGTTAAAATGCAAAATGTCATCTTTAATTTCATTGTTCACGAACTGTGCAGAAATTCTAGCAGAAATTCTAGCAGAAGAGTGTGAGAGACATACAGATAACCCTCTTAATATCTTAAGACTTCATCTTTAGCACATGATTATTATTCATATCCAGCACTGATGATCCACTTAAACTCCCAGCTTTATATTCTTTAATTTCGTAGCTCTGATTTGAGGTTGGGTAATAAAAAAATTATTAACAAATGACACAGTTTACCAATTTAAAGATTAGCTATGAATTCATGAATGCCTGTTGTGTAATAGCTACAGTCTAAATGCAATAAATAAAACACTGGGCCATTCTGTTAATAAAAACAGTCCGTATTGAGATGGTTTCTTAAGACCTGATGCAAAGTGGATTATTTTGCTATAACACAAGTGTTTTATTCCTCTTATTTTATACCGTCATCATTTGTATTCATTTATTGCTCCATTTAATGTTAGATGAAGATGAACAGCTGTTTTCCAGCAAGTCTCTCTTAAAAAAATAAAATAAAAACTATTAATAAACATCTATATTAATTATAAATCATACTTTTATATTAATGTAATTATATAAAAATTTGCATTGCAACTGGTACTGCTGTGAGAAGACCTTCCGACCAATCAGATTTGTGAGTCCAACAGCCATGTGGTATCACTGTTTAAAACAATCAAGGTAACACCTGTATGATGATGGTTTTATTGTGATTAATGACTTTATTAACACATAATTTAATGTTAATTTTATTTTAATTTATTATTTTTCTTAGATCAGTCCGACTTAAAATGTTTCATAGTACACTCCCTTGTGCATTTTAAAGCTTCCTCTGCTGTGAAAACTCTTTGACATCTTAATAATGACCCGAGAGTCTAGTTCTCAAATCAGATGTGTTGGGATCTGCAGAGAAAAAAATCTTTTTGCAAAGATTTTTTGGAAAAGCTGCAAAACATTTACATTTTTATTTTTCGATTGTGAAATTATTGAATTTATTGTTCATCTACATACAATGTTTGTTATTAATCTGCTTACTAATACGGTATATCCACAAAACGATACATTGTTACATCGTAACCTGTGTAATATTTGTTTATTTCGGAAAATAAAATGTAATAAATGTTACCTGCGTTTTCATTAGCTTCACTGTAGTTACTGAACCATATGCTATGAAATGGAAAACTGAATAGTATTCTGGGAGTTTAATCTGGTAAATGATAGATAATGTTTCCAGATGTGGGTTGTAATTAATCTATGCCAAAAGTAAGTAGGAAGATGCCCACTCTTCTATACAAAATGAAATAAATTAAATGCAGTTTAAGATATGACCAATATACCATATCATCTTTTAGGAGAGTAATGTGATTATCTTCATGAAACACTGATATTTGGTTACTATACATGTCTACAGCGCTTAGATTCTTATCTACAGTTATAATTCTGCAATGCAATTTAAGGCATATAATTTGCATTCATCTTTATGAAAAACTAGTTCAATGAATGTCTTTGTAAATAAAGCGACAAAAAACCAAACCAAAGAAGAATACAGTAACATCGGTCAGGGAATATAAACTACAACTGAGTGTCAATTGTGAACTGTAGTCCTATATGTCGTTGTATTCACATGCACTGCTCTCCCTAGAGCTATCTGCAAAATGGCAAACCAATTCGAATACTTTTTCATCCTCCGCCAATCACTTACAAACAGCCTTGGCTTGTTTTCTTGCCATCTGAAAGTGATATGAGAGGGAAGTACATCGTCGACCCTGGCTCTGACTTTGGGAAATTGCTCTGACCTTGCAGTGCTTATGAGAGGAAACAACCTGGCACATACCAAGTAGGAAAAGCGGTCAGCTTTGAGGTGGACTGAGGGGACCCCTTTCTGTCTTTCATATACATGTGCAGGGAGTTCCTTGCCGATCAGATTTCAGCTCTGCAGCACTCTAGAAGCAAAAATGCTCTATTTTTTTTTAGCTTCCTTTAGATTATGGGAAGTGTCAGCACTGACTACCTGTGCTGCTCAGAGACGCCCTGTAAGGCAACTGAAGTAGAAGATCCAGGAAAGGTGCACAGGGAATGGAAATGAAATAGTGACCTCAAAGTAAAAGGGGCTTCCCAATGGCCTCAGGGTGTGCACAGAGTAGCGGGTCAGGGACCGCATGCCAGAGCCCCCAGAACAAACACACTCAGTATGCCACACAGCCGGCTCGGCAAGAGGTCACACACCCCTACGCTTGAATCACACGCTGAAGCAATCCACCTTGGACATATTTCTATAATAACAATTCCGTAAGGGCCAGAATAAAGAGAGAGAAAGGAAGAAATGGCTATGTGAAGAGACCTAGTCTTGTAGGATAGGAGACATAAGCAGAAATGCATTGAGGACGGGATTTAAATATAGAGTTACTGCAATAATAAAAATAATAATAATAATAATAATAATAATAATAATAATAATAATAATAATGATACTGCTTTTTACAGTATGTGACTATTTTGGGTTAAAATTACATATAATAATGAGCTTTGCATGAAAAGAGTAAACACATAAACAATAAGGAATGATCATTAATGATGCATCATTAATCCATCTATGCCTACTGTATAGGTAAATGAAGTAAAATCTTTTTCCAGGTGATCCAATAACTGAACAAATCATGTAATCTAAATGGCTGCAATTTAAACAAATGCATCCAAATTTAATGGAATAGTACATCAACACATTTTTCAGTTTTTTTTTCCATTTCTCAATCATGATATTTGATGTTTAATTGGATTGTTTATTTTTCCCCATATCTTGTATGTTAAAAGACATTGCTTGTACACAGCTCTAATTTTATACTAAAGTGTGTTTACTCAAACTATTTTAAGGGTTTTTCAATTAACAGTTACCTCTGATATTCTTCTGAAATACAGCAGTACAAAAATATTTTTATGAATTATTTTATGAAAAACAACCGGACCCATTTGGTATTCACTTTAATACATTTCTCTTTGAATCTTGAGAGATCCTGAGAAAGATGATGATGATGACGGTGCTGAAGATAATAATAATAATAATAATAATAATAATAATAATAATAATAATAATTTTATTATTTATTTATTTATTTATTTTATTTATTCATTTAGTGTCCTGGTAGTGTTGGCCATTTTAAACATTGTCTTCTCTTATTTAAACTTTCAACATTTAAATACAATTTAATCTAAACTTGAATTAAAAGCATTGTTTTGTCTTTGCTGAGTAGTTTGATAGTTGTTATGCTTTTTAATTACTCTTCATCTAGCAAAAAATAATTAACGCTAATATCTGTAGTCCAGTTGGTAACATTATGACTTTACCAATTACACACCCAAAGGAAAAATAATGAGGGAATACAGATGATGATGATTATGCACCAAGTGGTGCCGTTTGTCCTAATGTGTTGGTGCGATCCACTATAAACCCTGCCAGAGAGTAAAGAGTGGCTTTCTTTTCTGTGTCTATTTGCTACTATCAGTAGCTCACCCACAGCCCATAGCTGAGAAACATTTCTCCTCAGGGCTCACAGCATGGGGGGAAGAACAATGTGCGTATGAAAAATGAGATTTAGTCACCTCGCAGGAGGCCTTAGGAGAATGGCAGGGAGGGAAAAACTAACACTCCTTCCAAATGCAGAAGGCCAGGAAGGCGAGGAAATAGAATGGAAGAGCAGAAGATTACACTTCCTGGCCCGAACAACAAGCAACAGCGGGAGCACAGTTAGAATTATAAGAGGACTTTTCATGTGATGTTTGCTGCTTACTGAATATGTTAGGTAACATTTTTATCAGTATTTTTTGTTAGTAAACGCTATATCCTAACATTAGAAAGATAAATTAAAGCAAAAGTTATCCATTAAATATCGGAGAAAATACAATATCTAACAACCCTCTGTACCATAAAAGAACATATAGTTTAATAATCCGGATTGAAATAGGCAACCTTTAATGTAACAAGTACACTAACATGTAAGATCTCCACTCCATTGTTTGGGGAAGACCGTTGGTACCAACACTGAAGGCTTTTATCTTATTCTTTATTCAACCTTACTCCCCTGCAAGTTATTATAATTTTTTTTTCATATTAGTGATTTATATTTCAGTTACCTCTGTGCAGCTTCTGATGTTTTATTGTTGAAACTTTTTTGTTAACTCTTTTTCTATTGATGTCTTGTTGGCATTATTATATGTAAATCACCGCATAAACTTACTGTAGGGACTGGATACTGTTTTACAGTAAGAGCTGCATACATAATCCTTGTGTAATTTCATCACAATTTTATTTTATTTTATTTACTCTGCATGACAACCTGCTGTGAAATGTAGAAAATAATATAACTTATACTAGCATTTTCCAGGCTATGCTTATTACTATTATATATATTTGCTTATTATTTGAGATTTTTATACACCATCTATCAGCATCTATTTAAAATTTATAAGCGCTGATCTATCTATGTGATTTACTGTGAATTGAGTGATTAAGCATTTTTCTACTAAACTACTGTTGTTTTTTTTAAATATTTGAAACAGGGGATAAAGTAAACATGTTTATTTCTTCTTTAAAAAGTGCTATTGAATGCTCAGTTCTGATTAATCAGTAGGTGTTGGTTAATTTTGTTCAACAGCGTGACTCAAATAGTAGTTCCAACTCTCTGAAAAAACAATGAATTATATTACTTCTAATAGTCAATGTAATTGTTTCTATAACAACAATACATACAGAGACTTATTTGGCGTATGATCCACAGAAAGAGAATTTGAAAACATATAATTGTTGATGTGGTTGCAGAGGAAACAGTCTCCGGTGTCAGGAAAAACAGTTTTTTAGTGTTACTAAACATTCTTTGATAATGCACGAATCTATCCAAGAAGTTTTTTTTTAAGTGTTAACCTTGCTAAAAGAAGTACTGAAACTTCGATAAATGTAAATTGTTCATGAAAACAATGTTTAGTGTTCGTGCCGTTTATGAATATAAAACAGGAGAAAAATGAAACCCCAAGATATTTTGTGTATATTTGAACTGAATGTTGTAACCACAGTAAACTAGTTCATAAATCAATGAATCTACTAAAAAATAGTTTATGATCATAGGTGGATGTCAGCCAAACTTAAAATGCAGCAATATTTTTTACTGACCAGAAAAATTATTCTGGGTAAGTGAACAGGAATGAAATGTTAACATTAATCATAAAATTGTGTTATTGCATGTGATTTGACTGCACAAAGTAGAACTAGTACTGGCATTTGTTCTATGCATATGGAAGTATATAATTATAGGCATATTAAATTAGAATCAAATTTAATATGAATTATACTATATTTAAATTTATATAATAACTTTAATGGAGTTTTAAACTAATTTGACAGCCATTGCAGTTACGTTTCCTTTATCTATGTATGTATGCATGTATATGTGAGTCTCCCTGAAAGGTAAAAAAAAAAGACACCTTACTCTTCAATAATCTACTTCATTTAGAGTTTACATTCTGTATCTTGGTTCAGCATTAATACTTAAAAAATCAGTTATCAGCATTTTGTGATTCGTGTCTGTCACTAATAAGTGTATGATTCATGTTATGAGTGTTGATGTACAAAGCTGTCTATTGTTTCGAATTAGAATCACACTTTTTTTTTTCTTACCCAAAATAAGCGCAAGTTATAACACAGGCTCAGACGGTGCAGCTTTTTCCAATTTCCCAATTCAAAATAAACCAGCCAGTTCTGCTTAGACTGTCAGTTTATAATCAACAAATGAGAACAACACAGGAATTAGTGAAGCACAACATGAAATAACATTGGTTGTAAAAAACACAAACAAGTAACATAATATGAAAAAATGTCAGGGAAAATCACTTCCATTTTCCTGAGGCTCCCAACACTGAGTGAATTGTTCTGTGTTGTGGCGGCTGAGGCATTTTCCCTAAGTGATGTCATGTGGACTGCAGTGTTAGGCTCTGAGAGACTATCGGATTATTCCTCATCTCGACAGGCCCTCACTCACAGTAGGGGGGGAAATACACGTCTTTCTCATTTGCGCCAAATAACGGGGACAGGAAGGCCCTGCTTTGCTGCACTCAGGCAACAGGCGCTACCTTTGTTTGGATTTGCTTTAAATGGACACCTCTCTGCCCATTTCTGGCATTAGTAAGCAATTTTAGTTCTGAAGCCGATTATACAGTAAAACATCAGGATGGAGTGCAATGTTTGAGGTTATTCCGTCAATGATTTTACTCGCTGGTCTGCCTTTGCTACGTATTAAGACACGCATAGTCCTGTCACTGTGCTAAATTACTGAAAACTGTACAATGCTATGGTCGGATTTTTGGTGCTAGTGCTGATTAAGCTATACTGAACTGAAGTCTCCCGTATGACCTAAAGAGAAGAGAAGTGTTTAACACTATATTACTCAACAGTGTAACAGTGGCTTACAGCAATGCCGTTTTAATCTTTAACTGGGCTTAGAACTGCATCAGTACACTTCAAAACCATAAATTACATAAATTATCAAATACATAAATTATCACCTTAGACAGACGAGGAATCATATATGGTAACTTCACTGACCTTAATTTGTAACGTAAAAATGACAACAGTGAAAGCATTTTTAAAAATCACAAAAGTAAAAAAGTCTTAGAAAACATATTGAAACTTAGAAATTTCCAACTTCCAATTATTTCAATGAGCGCCCTATAAAGGGTTAAATTTGACAGTCATATAATTATATTTTTTATATTTATGTTTAATAATTATATAATTACTAATATAATAAAAATAAATAAAAATAATAAATAAATAAATAAATAAATAGAGTGTCTCAAAGTCTTAGCAAATATGAGTTTATAATAAAGCTACAAATTAATATAAGAAATTCACAATTTTTCTTCTTTTAGATTAGAAGAAATACTTGTAAACCTAACTGTTACAGGTATAAAAAGCCAATTTACATGCAGCCAGTGCAACTTTCATAGCTCATAACTGGGCGCTAAAAAGTTTCCAAAATATGAATCCCTGTTTTAAATGCTTTAAATTTACATTTTTCATTGTTTATTTGATTTGCTTGATAAATTTTTTACCGTGCATAAAAAATGAACGCTTAAAAAACATTCAGGTTTAATTGCTTTTTTCCCCCGATTGATTTTGTTGTTTTATTATTCGCAGATACTAAGGTTTCATTTTACCATATGTATTGTGATACCTTTTGCGGAATTAGAACCCATTAAAAATAAGGAAAAAAGGATAACGTATACCCAGTTTTAATAAGGATCCAAATATTTAATTCCCATTCCAATATTTCAAAAGGTAGTACCCTCTGTTGTTTCTTTTCTTCTTGGTAAAAGTCAACTTATTTCTATCAACTTATTTTCATTATTTTGAGACTGTATAAATTTTAAGCTAATATAAGTTCATTATTTTTTATAAATCTATAACATAAAATCTATAAAGTAGATAATAATTGCAAATAAAATAATATAATTAATCTCAAAATGATTGTTCTCCTATTTGATAAGAACACTATTTTATTTCTTGATTACAGTACTTTACCGACACAAGTGGAATGGCTTTTATATTATGTGTTTGCGTGAGCTCGTGTCCGAAAATGTAACTTTGAACTTTGAAAATTTTTTACTTTTAAAAATAATATTCATTATCACTGATATTAATGTTCTTTTATTATCAGTATATACCTGGTCAAGGTTCTGTTGGTTACATAAGTTGTGAAATAAATCTACTACTTTGCATGAACATTTTATGAACGCGTGAAAACAAAAATAGCACCACGAGCAGGATCTTTCTTTTTAAAATGGAAAAAAATGCCAGACCCACTCGGTCTAAATGTCTAAATTTCAATATAGATAGACATAAAGATATTTATAGCAATAAATAAATACAGATTCATATAATATAGCAGCATTGAATTTCACCATTACTATGTCTGAAATATACTTAGGCTTTCTTAAGCTTCCTTATATAATAAATAAAAGACACAATACATAAAAAATGCATTGTATCCAAGCAACAAAGATGATTCATGGTTAATATTTAAAACGTTGACTTTTGCTTCTCACAATTTTAATTGGCATCAACAAGACATTCTTCGAAAATTGCAGTGATCATTAAACAGAGGTCCTGACACTGAAAAATGACTATTAGCCATGTCTGATCTCCTCCCGGTAATAACATAATAATTCTGTATATCACTGTATATTTGCTGCTCCTTCTTTGTTCCGTCAACCGATGTTTATTCACTCCTGTGTTTCACAGAGAGCTCATGTAGCTGCCACCATGTTAGCAACACAGCTGGATAACGTAGTTGTCGCTTTTTCTTCTGTCTGAATTTTTGTGTCAAAAAAGCAAGCAAGGCGCTTTGACCATGTTCCCTTATACGTGTAGACTGTATGGTTTGACTACATGTCCTCATTAGTTGGCAGTGCAGCCTTATTATGACAAAATGTTGGATATTGTGATGGTTCGAGAACTGAGCAGGACATAGATTTCCGTGTTTGTGTTATCAAATACTACTGCAGCTACAGCTACTATGCATGCTGACATGAAATCGGACAAAAAAAGTCATTTTATCTTTTCTTAACACCACATCATACTACTGATATACATTATTGCACATGAAAAAAAAAAAAAAAACGGACAAAACGAAACAACAACAAAAATGTCATGTTTCCTTAATGACCGCAGCTACTATATGTCTGAGCGAAAAGTTCCGAAATCTTCAGCTGCTTTGTCTTTCCAGACTAATTGAAAGTATTTGCATGCTGTCTGGCTAATGAAGGTTTAGTTTTGCATGTTACATCTAATGTTACACTAATTCAAATAAAAGCTTGGCTTCTGCCTCCATCCTGACATTTTGTTCTCCTGTATCAAAATGGCCATTACAGGAAGAGAAGTAACCTAATTAGCTCCTACAAGATCTGATATATGACCTTCCGCCTGTACTCAGAGTGCAAATCAAAGCTGCACATCTTCTAATCAGATATATTGTGCCTAATTACCAAGACATTGAGTTAATTTCTACAGGTAGGCTTTATCTGCATGCTGGTCACGAATACAGATTTCACACACTGCCGCTGGCAGTCTGACAAACTGAAAGATGTCAGAAGGATGAAAATATTTAGGGGGGGAAAAAAGAAAAGAAAAGAAAAAAAAGCAGCACACTTTTTCTGTAATTAACATCCCCCCCCCCCCCCCCCCCCAAAAAAAAAATGCTGTCAGCCTGTGTATTCGCATCTAGGAATGCTCAGGACATGAGTTGACATTGTTATGAGAATAATAATCAGGCATAGATATCACAAAATCTACCGAAATTCATGTAAAGGTCAACTCAATTATACAGATGGACTGTCAAGCAGTCACGGTCTGCATAAAACGCATGACATAAGTGTAAACATGGAACGTTGTAGAGCAACACTACTGCTGTCGTACTTGCAAATAGTCAAGGTGATGAAGGCGGAGAAGGGAAAATCCACAGGAACTGAAATTCAGGATGAATATATAACCTACATCCATGGGGGAAAAAAAGTGTTTTTGACATGGTTCAGTAAAAAGCATGTTTCACATTTTCAGTAAGCTGGAATCATGTGTTTATGTGAGGGTGCTTGGCACTAAGCCATTGTGTAACCCGGTTTGAACTTTATGCTAGTGAAAACTAGTTAAAAAGAACACTTAACATTCATTTCTGGTACAGTTTCCATGTGAAATCCAAAACCCATCACAACTAGGTGATTTATTTTCATTACATAACCTTGGCCTATTGAGACCGATGCTGTAATTCCACTATAACTAAAAAAACCA
Organism: Clarias fuscus; assembly: GCA_030347435.1. NCBI lineage: Eukaryota > Metazoa > Chordata > Actinopteri > Siluriformes > Clariidae > Clarias > Clarias fuscus. Next base: position 21,022,362 of record CM059219.1, read on the forward strand.
AACAAACAAATACAGTACATACTGTAAAATTCAAATAAAGAGCAACTCCTGAGCTCCCTTTTAGCAAAAGGAAGCAATAAAGAAACAAGTCTCGATCGAGACTGACACGGAGACTGAAATGAGTCCTTAAAAAAAAGTTTAGTCTTCTTATCACACCATAAATCAGATGGAGGGGAATTAAAAGAAGAACAAAATAATAGCAACAAATGCGGCACATCATGCTGCTCCTTAACTATCCATACTGTACCCTCTTCACGGCAGGCGATCGAAAGCATAATAACTTTCACCGCCTCTCATAGTCACCTAGAGGAACATTGGGATGCTTTTCAATATAATTTTTTTATTATGCCTGCTGATTCCATCATTAACCTTAAAAAAAAAAAACAAGATGGCTAAAGGATTGCCTATGTACTGGCAGTGACAATTGAAATAGTATAGAGAAGAGACTGTCCTTTAAATAAATTAACAAAAACAAGCACAGAGACGAAATAGTCACGAGTGCAGTAGTAACAGTGCTCTATCATCCCCTTTCTCTGTCTTTGTGGAGGTTTGAACTCAGGGCGAGATGGAGAACAGCCAAACAAGGAGGGATCAAGCTAGGCTGGAATTACCACATTAATGGGGAACAGATGGACTTTGGCCTGAGACATGATTGCAGATATAGTGCGACCCTGCCGAGACCAAGCCCTGTCCAGCGGTGCTCTGTCAAGGGACTTGCTAATGATTGATATGCTGGCCATTTGCGAAAGATCTAAAGCCCAGCTTTAGTGACAGGATCCTTGTTTCGATTATCTAAATATCTTATCCGTCAAGCTTCCTTAAAGATAAACTACTGTATATATCATATATACTGTCTGATTTCACTGTCCGTGCAGACCTCTCAACAGCTAAAACCGAATGCGAAAGAAGTTATCTGTCTCTCATCTCTTCATGGTTGACCTTTGAGATGTGGGGTGCTCCATGTTTTTATTATGTTCTTCTGACTTACTGAAGTTTCTCTCTGCTTTTCAAACAGTGGCACTCCTTCAATTCAACCATCATTCAGCGAGGTCCAATTTTCAAGCACGGTCTGTGGCTGCCTGAATTTGATTTTATCAGATTAATCAGATTTTAATCAAAGCAAAAATAACGAGCTCAGGAGAAAGAAAGTGCTGGCAGTGCGTGGACTTCTCCTGCTTAACATCTACTTCCACTTTTCCCCCACTATTTTTTTCCCTTCGTTTTTCGTTTTGCTAAATGTAAACAAACGGACAAAAAAAAAAAGCAGAGAGAGTGACCAATCAGCAATTATGACCGTGATGCCTTCCCTAAGGTTCAGGGAAGCTTGCCATGATGGCTGACTCACTAATGAACTAATCACCTTGGGGCCTTCTTCTTGGTTTACTTAAACAAGCACAGAAGTTATGCACACATGCCAAAGCAAGAGCTTGCACATGTACGCGGCTGACCCATAGCCATGCACATGGTGGCTGTTCAGCTCTCTTTAGCTGCAAGTACAAAGAGGGAGCATATGTTTCATGTCGTTCTAGCGAGGCCCAAGATGGCCACTGCGATGAAAGGGAAAGCAGAGATCTGCCCAGTTGAAAGCGGCTCATCTGTCTGCTCTCTGCTTATTGTTTTTCGCTGATGATAAAAGGAGCCCTAATGCCTTGTCATCGCAATTAGAAGGGAAAACATGGCACTCTGGCTCCAAATTAACCACGATGCTTCCCGAGGAACCTTAGAGGAGGGGAAAATGCTTAAACAAAGATCATGCATGCCCGACATGGTGCTTTGTAAAACATCTGTTCTTCTGGGATAACTCACACAAAATGAGATGATTGCTCTTTTTCAGTGGCGGTACTCTAGAGGAACATGGGGTTAAGTATCATGCTTAAGTTTGTAGTCTTATTCTCAGGCCTGTGAGCAGATTGGCAGCCCACTATATTCTCACAGAAAGTGCAGGTGGATTCTTATATTAAAGGTCACCGACTAGACAGAAGCGATTAGGCTTTCCTTCAGTGGCGTGTCACTATTATTTCCACGAGCTTGAGGTTGAACTGTGATTCGTGTTTTGTTTTTCACACTGATGTCACACTGATGTCTAGCAGCTGTGGAGGAAACGGAGGACAGGTTAACACAACATGAAAGACCAGCGGTATTAACTAATTGACGGTCGTACCCATTTCCTGTTTGCCTAGTTGCAATCGGAGGACAGAATGAACACCAACCCGTGATGAGACTGATATTCTGATATTCTAAGCTTTCCAAGCTGAGCATTAAGAGCAGCAGTTTAAGAACCAGAAGCTTATAATATAAATGAATATTAAATGCCAAATAAATTGGGATTGTTTCATGTTCAGCTGTTAAAAACAACAACAACAACAACAACAACAACAACAGCAGACACAACAAATATTCAGTTATTACTTGTGTATCATGTACAGTACAAGACAAACCCTTCCTTTAAGCCCTACATTATATTTGTTAATTCGTCCATCTGTAGAGCATATTTTAGGAGTGAGAAGGAAACATAGAACATAAAAACATGCGTGAAGGTTGTGAGCAACTCCATGTGCAGACTGTAACTGGAGTAAGTCTGTATCGAATCTGGAAACCCAGTGTTTGTGATGCCTCAACACTACTGTACCTGCCGCACCATCCACCATCACGCCATCATTAGGCCTTAAAATGTACACAATATTTTTGCAGTTACATTTTTACATGTGCTGCATATTAATCATCTTGATTAAATGATTAATGCCAGCAGGTTTTGGATTAATTAATTTAGATCCATATAACAATATAGTCAAGCCCTGCCAGCTCTTTCTTTCTCCTGAGCTTATTAATTTTGCTTTGATTGAAATGCTACATACTTTATACAGTTATATCAGTTATATACACACAGTATATATATATATATATATATATATATATATATATATATATATATATATATATATATATATATATATATATATATGTGTGTGTGTGTGTGTGTGTGTGTAAAATATGTAGCATTTTAAAAGCAGAAGCTAGTGTAATATTTGCAGCAATTAATTCAATAATATTAGATGACAAATAAATTTTGGGATTGTTTCATGTTCAGTTGTTAAAACAACAACAGCAGCAGCAACAACAAATAGTCAGTTATTACTTCTGTATCATGTACAAGACAAATCCCTCCTTTAATTATATATCATTTATATATAATGCTTAATGCTTATTATTTAATTATTTACTCATTAATGGGACCGCTGTGTGCTGTGGAGTCTTCATCAAGTTTTTGGCAGCGGATCATTTGGGTGCTGTGGGTTGTGGGGCGGGGCCTCCGTGGATCAGACTTGTTTGCCTGGCACATTCAATGGATGCTAGATCAAATTAAAATCTGGAGTCTCTGGCTCCACTCGTGCAATGTGGGGCAGGCTTTGGTGCACTGGGCGTGTGCCTTGTGGCCAGCATTCACTTTTTTTCCCCCTGCAGTTTGTTCTGCATTGGCTTCTGTGTGAATTCAGACCAGACAGACCATCCTTTGCTCCACACAGACATAGATGGACCTTGGGTTCCCATGATCCCGTCACAGGAAACTGGTATATTATGATGATAATTAATATTATTCACCTGGTGGTGGTGGTGTTACTGTTATGGCCAGTCGGTGTGAATGCAACAGTTTGTAAAAGAGATGATTCGCAAGCACATCTGGTTGTAAAGGCCAGCTGTTGTCATACACTTGACCATATAGTGTATAGCTATTGTGATACAATGGACTGCACAATAACATTTGCAATATAACACTTGAGCAATGCCATGAGAGGGTTTCAGGAGTCAGTTGCATTTGGCATTTCCTACTGTATGTATTAACCTTTACTAATATTGTTCAAAATAAGCCTTTTTTTTTATCAAACCAATCAGTCTTTTAGATCTGGTAGTCTAAACCCTACCATTCATGATCCAGTAACAATATAGTACTGAAGAAAGCTATGTTAAGACACTAAGAAAGACGTGTAGACCCAGTAAGTCATGGCAGGTTAAGGGGTTAATAACAAAAAGATAAGCTATAAAACATGGCCACGCCCATTTAAGCCAGAGAAAATATATCAACTTCTTAAGCTAAATCCATCTATTAACAAGCAATTGTCAGAAAGATTTGGAAAGGTTAATGCTCTATTTACAGCTTGTAAGAATTGTGGTTATCTACAAGATCAAGTTTTTTTTTCTTCTTCTTTTCAGCTGATCCATGGAGCTGTTTTAGCATGAAGCCAGGATGCTGGTATGAGAAACAAGGCATGAAGGAAGGTGAGGCAGGAGCAGCAGGGACACAGGCTTAATATCCCACATCCATCTCTGCTGAGTGGTCTCACGCTGTCTCATCACATTGCACCACGAGCTCACTATTAAACGGGTTGCAGGATTGAGGGGGTGGGGAAGGGAACAGGCAGGATCCTCTCGACAAAATGTCTCATCTTGGTCTCAATACAGAAGAGAACTATTGCAATTGTTCTTCCGAGGTTTCATAAACGGTCACTCATCTTGATGTTAAGAAGAAACTTAAATTTAATTGAAACAACTGTGTGGCTTCTCCAAAGAGGCCTTTGTGCATATGAAATATATTGAATGATGATATAAATGAGTTTTTAAATATATATAACTGATTTAAAATTGACCTAATTTGCAATCAGTTTGTATATTTTTTAAGCTATTAGGTATTAGGTGATGAATTAAAAAAAAGCACGATTGATACATTCTGTATATGTTAAAGAACAATCCACAAACAACAAGAACAACAACAATAATATTAAATGGATACTGACAGATATATATAAAAAAATACATTAGGAGTTTCCCCTCCTTCTTCATATCGAGCCATTGTGCTGGCTCATTTTTCACAGGTTACGCTCTTATCAGTCTGCTTCATATTTGCACTGTTGCAACTCACGTCAAAGCATCAACTGAGAGTTGGTTTGGCTTCGGAGATGCGCCGTAATTTACAAGATTGATAATATCTGGCTTGCTGTGCTCTAATCACTTGGCTGATTGTAATAAAATCTGGCAATAAACTGAGCTGGAACGTTGTGCAGTCTGTGGACGAGACCCAGAATGCTTGCCTGCTCTTTCATCATGTGGTTCGTAGTGATGTACAAGATTATTCTATATACTTTCCAGTCTTAATTATATCTAAGTGTAATGAAAATTCTTTGGAAAACTCTGCTTGGAGGGGAGAAGCTGCTCATAACTAAAGATTTAGACTGGAATGAATAACAACACCCTCATTTCGATACTGTATGTGTAGTTAACTCTGGGAGGGTAAATGATTTTTTTTTTTTTTTTTTTGCTTATAATGAAGAGTTCCTATTTTATTAGACTGCTAAGAGTTTTATTTATTATTTGCAGAATAACTAGGTTTAGTTTACAGTACTATCGTGTGACATTTTGGAATTCCACTGGCTGTTCTATGTATTGAATGGCTAAAGAAAAATACAGCAGAAAAACTGTGTTCTCTGACACTTCATTTGCATTTGCAGTATATAAACCTGTGCACGTAACCTGTGGAATTGACTTTAGCCCTACTAATAGGTAATTAACAGACTGCTGTACAGCTTCAGAGCTTGAAATTAAGGCTTTATACTAACTAAAAATCATAGTCCTTATGTGCAAACATATAAATTCAAATAATTTACATATAGTATGACATACAGTATGCACTGTGCTGACTTTTGATAGTGGGCATATACAAAACAATCCACTCGGACTCCTTTTGGCCATCATTTGGCTACAAACCCTGGAAAATGACAGAGTAAACAAGATTTATTGGAAATGAAACAAGCCATGTCTCTGTACACAATGAAACATATGTATTCCATTCTCCAAGTGGTCACAGTGAAGTCACTGTTTACTCTATCATCAGGATTTGGTGTATTTTGGCGATGCGCATGTGATTACTGAATTAGAACCCAATTTATGTGCATATGAAAGTATTTCTCTAAACCCGAACAAGCATTTAAACTCCACTTTACCAAACACAGTGCTGTCTATCATCTGATATGATAAATATGGTCATGACAGGGTTGCATTTTACAGAGAGAAGAAAAGGCATTATTCGCTGGAATATGTCTGCAGAATGATGTATGACAAGCATGGAGAGAATCAAGTGAGATCTTTACAGATTCAGAACAACAACACCAAAAAAAAACCTATGCACCCTTGCTATAATGTGTTACTCATATTGTTCTAGTTAAGATGATAATGATAGATCATACACTAACATCAAGATGTTTCAAACATTCAAAATTCTCTTTAGAATTTAATGCTTGTGAAAATAAAAGTTCATTTTGACTGCAGCACAAAAACTAAAAGCTGTAAAAACAAAAAACAAACAAACATTCTGACACTGTTTTCTAGGGCAGGTGGAGGTAACAAGGGCAGAACAGCATGCGTGAGGATGCTCCCCGTGTCGACACACAGTTATAATAGCAGTCTCAGCTGGGGCCGTGCTTTTTCCCAGAGCAGAAAAACAATAAGACAGGTCTGGACACTCCTGTCAAGGGGAATCGGAATAAAACACACAAGCACCGAGTAGATTGTAGGCACCCAACTCTAGCATTGTGGCATGGACAATACCTCTGGGAGTAATTCCTCTTCATGGGGTCTGATTCCCCTGTCACTGCTAACCACTAGCCATGCTGATAGCCAGTGTCGACAAGTGACAACCCTACAATGGCTGCCTTCCGTAGCTCTGCAGAGGGTCACTCACCCCGGCATGGCTACGCCTGGAATCTGCATTAATTGGGACAAAAGAGATACCTAGGGGGTTATAAGTGCACAAAAAATGTTTTTGGTGTTGAGGTGATATCTGTCCCAACATAGGACCACCCACCAAATTCCTATTCCTTGCAAGTAAGGTTTCAGAAATTGAATCCTGATCTTACAGTGCAAATGGGTCATGAATAGGACAAAATGGCGACGGACAACTGTTTCGGTCTTCCGCTGAAAGCAACCTATGGTTGATATTTGCATATATTACAAATGTATAATGCATTAGATGAACTTCACTCATGCAGTACCATTCATTAAGTATCAGACTGCCTGAGGAGGTACTAGTGAAGAGCCGATCCAACTTTGCTGTTTGTTCACTTGTGGCAAAGTACACTCATTAGTTTGTGCATAAGGCAAGAAGCACAGCATTAGTTCAATCTAGAATTTTCTTTTTCTATTCTTACCAATTTTTTTTTTTCTCCCTGCCACTTTATACTGTAGGCTTTGATTTTAATTAAATCAAGGGATTAAAACAATTTCCTAAATTATGGCTTGTGCAGTTGTGATCACCGATTTAAATTAAAAATAAAATTTTTTTAGACGCGTTCATAATTTTGCCATGGTTTTATATACACCAACCATCCATAACATTAAACCCATCTAGATTTTAGGTTCCCCTTATGCCATAGCGGTGGTTCTCGCCCCTTTAGGTATGGCTGGACAGGTCCTGTGGGGGTATGCAGTGGTGTCTGACACTAGGACGTTAGAGGCAGATTCTTTATGCGCTTTGGGTTTTGAGGTGGGACATCGGATTGGGCTTGTTTGTCCAGTGCATCCCATGGATGCTCGATCGCATTGGGATCTGGGGAATTTGCTAAGGCATGTGCGCAGCAGGCTGTAATGTGCTGGGTATTCTGGGTATTACTTTTCTATTGTACCCAGCATTTACTTTTTTTTGTCAGTTTATGCTACACTGCCTTTTTGTGGGATCGGACCAGACAGGCTGGCCTTTGGTCCCTGTGGGTGTAGATGGGCCTTGGGTACCTATGTATATACACCAGTATATAGGTATATTAATGATACTCAATGTTATTTCCTTTTCAGCTGGCAGGGTTGTTAATGTTATGGCAGATTGGTGTAAATAGGTTTTTCAAAAAAAAATAAAAAAATAATAATCTGTGGCTGAGGTAAACCACCTGTCCCTATTAGCCTGTGCTGATGAAGACAGCTGATACACACCATGTTATGCTATTAGCCTCTCTAGACCTCTTCTCTTTGATATTTTACTGTTATTTATCTTTAGATTCACTTATGACCATTATTAATGAGCATTTCTGCTCTATAAATGTCACTTATTTAAAATGTCTTTTACCTTTACCTAACTCATTTGTAACTGAAATATATGAGTACAGTGTTCTTCACAAAAACCCAGAAAAATAACCTTATTAACAACATATCCTATTTATAGAACCTAGAAAACCAGAAGATAAGATTAGAAGATAATCATCTTATTTTTTCTTTAATGAGTCCGATTATTATCTTATGCTTGAAACAGCATTTCCAATTAATCATTTATTATAGGCTATTAAAATATACAATTTAACTGTGGTTCAAAGTAGTTTAAATTTCTAAAACAAATTATTTAAAAAATTAAATATTCCACAAGTCGCCTGTCCAACAAGATGTTGCATCATCCAAATTTGCTTATGATGCTAAGGAGTTTTTTTTTTTTCCCATGTTTTTTCAATGGTATTGTGATATACAGGTAGCCTGATACTGTATTTGCTCACTGATCACTCAAATTACATTTTAAGGGTAAATAAGTAATTAAAATCAAATATTTTAATTAAATAAAATGTACACAATATTTAACTCAAATGAATAAAATGTTTATAATCTCCTCATACTGTAGACATGGATGCAATATTGTGCATTTGATCATTTTATAGTAAAAACTCACCCTTATAACTCATTTAGGAGTAAAAAAAAATGTGACCTCGTAAAATTATTGTTGCCTCAGATGGCTTAACACCTTTTTTAAATTGTTAAATAAAAAAAATCGTTAAAAAAAAAAATCTTGCCTTTGATATACAGTATAGCTGCAAAAGCACATAGTGTATACAGTATATATGAGCTTATCTGGATCTGTAAATTAATATATCCTAATTACAAGATAACAAGGCAAAATAATACCATGCTGCTCATTAAAAGTTACTATTGCAACACAGGGACAAAGAGGGAAGTCATCTGCTTATAAACTACAAAAGCTTGCCCATTAGGGTTCCGTAAGAGAGCTGCTCTTTATTAGAGGACGTCGATGAGAGAGACGTTGGGGAAGCTTCTGTCACCCAACACTCTCATGTACACAATAAGAAATGCTTGTCTAGTCACTCACTGAAAATTATAGATGCATATATTACCTACTGCATTTACAGGCAACTTTCTTGCTCTCGCTCGCCATCATTTAATGTTTAGTTAAGCTAGCCCGATATCCTTGGTTTTCACATTCAGTACGCAGTGCACGTCAGAGTGACAAAGATTTGTCCTAATGCATACAATATGCATAAAGGAGATAGCAAAGTCATCAATTTAAGAATACCTTCTTTTACCTATTGCTAATACACACCAAAAAAGGGAGGAAAAAAAAAACTAAAAAAAATATAAAAAATCACGCAATAAGTCAGTGGAGGTCAGAAAACTCATACTGAACAAGCATGCCTGGAACAAGCTGCAGCATCCCATTACTAAAATTAGCATGCCTCCATAGTACAATCCATAGTTGATGGACTCTTTGAGCAACTGCAGGTACTGAGGACAGACTGTCTCTCTCGCTCATAGACACACACACACACACACACACACGACTCAGGCATACCATTTTCCTTCCTTCCATCCCTAATGGACAGCGCTCTATTGTCAATTTACCTTGCCCCAGGAAATTCAAGAGAAGGTTTGTGCCAACTCCCATAGCCAAAGACACGGTGCTGTTTATCTCCTAATTGATTCTCCAAGGAAAGCCTGAGATTGACAGTGTCAGACTAACATCATAAAAAATAAACCCTGTTGCTGTGGCAAAGTCATGCATCATGTGTTAATAATACATAATTCGAGTCCTCATTGATATGCACATGCTCTGAACTTCTCCCTTTTCCCCCATCATACTTCGGTGGCAGGTGTATTTATGTAGGTCAATGGAAATGGCACAGTACCAACTCTGCATATTAAAAGACTTCAAGCGGTGTGTTAAATGACGGCACGAAGGATAATTAAGAGAACATGTCTTTAAGGCTATCAAGGTTAAATTGTAAAAAAAAAAAAAAAACGTTAAAAAAATTATATAGCCATTTAAATTAAGTTACATACAGTACATTGTGTCTGGTGATAGTAGTGGTTGCAGGTGTGGTCTTTAAGGAAAACCCAGTGGGTGTGCAGACTAGCCCTCAGGTCTTCTGTAGAAGGTCTTAAAACTTCTTAGGAGTTCTTTAGGCCGTCTTCAATACAACTTTAGTTTAAGGAATTTGTGAAAATACTGGGGAGTTGGGTAGGGTGTTAAAATTAAATTAAAATATTAGTCCTGAAGACTTTCCCCAATAGGTTTCTAGTCCCAAACAGGTCCTGCAGTCCTACCTGTACCTACTGAGATTTTATCTTCTTGAGCGCTAACTGTAGCTAGTGTGGGATCATGTAGCTGTTTAGACACAAAGTGAATTTGACGAAGCGTGAATAAAACAGAAAGCTTATGTGACATAAAGAAAACACTAGTGCAATACCGTTGTCACCTGTAACAACAAGGAACGATCCTAAATGGAAAGTGATACTACAGCATAAACCAGACATCTTTTCTCACCACAGATTTTACTCAGTGCTTTTTGCTACTTTTTGGCACACAAAGAAGAATTTCAATCTCGATGCCTAACATATACAGTAAGAAATGACATGAAAAGAATAATTCAAACATGTTGTGTACAGCCTTCTGAACTTCATTCTTTTATTATTATTATTATTATTATTATTATTATTATTTATATGATTAGTTGACTTTTCATTTCTACATACATTCACACATTTTGATTTCAAGTTGGCTCTGGCTGTGCCCTTGCTACATGCCTTGTGTTTCATTAGCTGACACAAGCTAGCTTTGCTGCAAACTGACATGACTTTGCTAACTGGGTATTTGACTCCCGTCCCAGCTGCGTCACTCGATAATTATAAGCACAGTTCCTCTTGACTAGCACTGGCCCCTACATCTCTGTCTGTCAGAGATCATTTCCTCACATTTAAATGAAAAATATGCGACATGTGTCACATGCTAGCATGAAAGGTGTCACACTGTGTTAATAGCTCCTCCAGCTGACCATGGTCAGACCTCTCAGTGCTGACAGGACTGCTTAAGAGCTGCTTCTGTTTGGCCTTCTTTATGTCTGCTTTTTAGGGAAACCTGTTGTTATGTTGATGCTCATTCACAGAAAGCTAGCTTCACCATGACCGTCAGGTTTCAAGCCTGCTCTTGACTGGAGGAATTAACTGCTTGTGCTTCAGGTTCAACGCTAGTCAGTAGGCTAGGCTTTAAAATAAAAAGGGTCAAAGTTTTGAAAATGGCGGGAAGGTTTTTGGCAAATGAGCGGGAATGTTTAGTTGATGTTGCCAGAAGTCCAAAAGGTCACCTCAACTTTTATCTTTGCTTATTCTGCTTGTTAGTATCATTCTGTTAATAGATGTTTTAGCTAGGACTTTGTAGAGTATTTGTAGTTATTCTGCTTTTATGACTCTCACCACATTTGCTTTAGCAAGAAATCATGAAAACGTGCTCTGTGTGTCTCACAAAGACCCTTTGTGTCTAGTGATTTATAATGGCCAAAGAGTCACAAAAAGTTAACATTAGGCTAAGGGCCAGCTTTTAACCTTGTTGTTTATATGATTTCTATGAAACCCAATTCATTCTTTCTTTCTTAATAGAAATCCTAAAATCAGCGTCTGATTTAGTTCTGAACAAGCAAAGCGACTTTGCTGAGGTGACCTTTTGGACTTCTGGTTGTTAGCAACATCGATGTGGACAAGGCATTTTGTTAACTTTCAGTGGTAACAAAGTTGTAATAAGATAAAAACATTTTGTGTCAGATTTTGTGGGGGGGGGGGGGGGGGGGGGGTCACCATGACAGCATGAACCATGATGCAATAGATACTTCATTAACGTGACTGAAGGCGTCTGTTGTCACAAACCACGAACCTCTTGAATTATGTATGAATCACAAGCTACTATTACTTATGCTTTCTTATACTTTGACTGACAAATATAATTGGTACACGTGTCTGAACAGAAGAGGAAATGTCAAGGTCCTCCTTAACTTAGTTTTATATACAGTACAATCACCTCAGAATCCCGTCATTATTAAAGCAACTGGTAAAAAGTTCCATTTACAAAATATCCCAATGTGTGTGTGTGTGTGTGTGTGTGTGTGTGTGTGTGTGCACGCACGCTTCTGTTGGCTAACTTCACAAAGTCATTAAAATGAAGCTTTGCTGTAACTGAAGTTTGCAAGAAGGATCCTTCCTCCAAGCTAATATGCTCCCTATGTTACAAAAGAAACAACTATTAAATCAAATCCTGTCTGTTAAGTCTCAAATCCTGTGTCGGTTCCTCAAACACCCACATTTCAGACAACACGAATTTCCTGCAGGTGAATAAACAACAGAAAAATACGAAATATGATCCACCAAATCAGACAAAACATCCTTTTTTCACATTGCTGAATTGTCTCAGATGTAGCTATATAAAGGTCCTGCTAGGCAAAATGTTATGAGGTGCCGTTTTTAACACCAAAGTCCCATGATCAAAAATGATGTGGAGAAGAGTTAGTTAATTTGGAGACCAGAACAGCTTTACAGCTTTAGGTCTTGTCCTAGTTACAGGTATATTTTCAGGAGTGAAGGCATATAGATGTGAGAGCGAATCAAATATTCCTCATTCCCCCCCATTTTCCATAAAATACTTTCACTATAATGCAACGCTGTATATTTCAGACTCTAAAAATATATATGCTGCATTGGAGCACTTAATAAAAGAAACATCATGACAATCCATTTCAAGATGTTTTTTTTTTCTTTTTTAAACAGACTTTTTCAATATACTGTAGCACAATGCTGATTTCTTTTTTAATATACATTTCTGCATGCAGATATTCACCAGTGCTTCATTTGTAAATTATGAGGTGCCAGAACACCATGAGAGCAATGATCCAGCTAGCCATTTGGGAGGAGAAAAGGTGCGAGAACACATAAACACAGCAGTGCTCCAGGAGACTCGTGTAATACAGTAGTGTCGAGTGCTGTCATAGTGATATAACGCATACAGCTTTGATATGATGACTCGGGTACAGTGAGGAATTACAGAAATAATATGTTCCTCATGGGGGGCTCTCATTAAAATTGTGGGAGGGCAAGGGCTGCCTACTGCACGTTACACCAGTAATTATTTAAAATAAAATTTAAATAAAACTAGAGATATGCACAGAGACAATATGCATTCAATCACACGATTCTTTTTTTCAAAAGGGTTCCTGGGTTCATGTATTTATTTACATGTTTGACAAAATTAAAAACACTAGGTACAAGCTGACAGGGAGTAGTATCAGGAGGGTGTGTTTTCATTTTGTGATTGCTGTTTTATGCTAGAATAGAGAACTCTCTTGACTATTGAAATAGATATGTCTTAGGTAAAGAATAAAACATGACAGAAAGTGCCTTCATAGAAAATATTAAAAAAAAAATTCAGTGGTGGTTGTAGCAGCACTTTTTCGGTCAGATTGTCATGACGGTTTACATTCGTAATTACAAGTGACTTTTATCTCATTCTAATGTTGACCTGTCTGTCCTCTGAAATGCCACACACTGGCACAAACGTTGACGGACAGTAATGAAGTAAATGTAATTTGTTACTGTACTCCAGCATCTGTACTTTCTATTCTACTACAATATGTAACAGCTGTTGTTACTTCTTATACGCATGGGTGAAATAAGAATCAAGGTACAGTATAGCATGCACTCTGTTTTGGCTGATTTACTTTGACCTGCTGGTTGCTCCTATTACAGTAGATGTATCCATGTAGGGAACACAGATCGCCTGCAATTTCACTTTAGTCCGTAGTGTTTAAAACTTAAAGCTGAATGTTCACATATAGTGAAACAAGATGATTAATAGATTGTTGAATAGATTATTGATATGTGCATAAATAAAATCTGTTTTGATTAGTTTTGCATGATGATGCTAAAACAGTTGGCAGGTGGAATGGAGTCCTACTTCACCCAACTGAGACAACTATTTCCTGAAATTCAGCTTCCACTGGTTGCGACTATAACCTCTGCTGAACTTGAATCAAACAACCTAATATCTCAGTACATCTGTTACACACCAAAAATGTTCCTCAAAGAAAGTCAGACTGATATCTGGGGTAGTTGGTTAAGATTGTTTAAGATTTTTTTCATTTTTCCCTTAGATCTTTCCTTTTTATGCAGATATGTTAAGTTTAATCTAAATCTTAGAAGGATTTTTTTTCCTGTTATTTCACAACCATCTAGATCTTCGTCATAGAAATTCCTCATCTGTGTCAGACTTTTTAATGATCTTGTATTTCCAGATCTGTGCCCAGAGTAACATACGGGTTGTTTCAACAATTAGATAAAGCAAGAATCTAATCCCCCCCCCCCCCCCCACACACACACACACACTCACACACAAAAAAAAAAAACATTAAATGGATAATAAACCACTGTACTTTTAATTTTGATAATTAAGTCCATTAGTGGGTACTTTTGTAATTTTACTTTATGAAAATGTAAATGGAGGACTTCTACTTTTATTGGAGTAACAATTTACCTAGGGTATCTTTCCTTTAACTCAATACAGGATTTGTGTACTTTGTCCACCACTGATCACCACTCCCACCCAGACAGCACTTCTCTTGATTCATAATGTTACAAAATTGCAATTACATATTTTTTTTTAACCCATTTAGGTGGAGTTTTTACCAATTTCCTGTACAAATTGTACGGTATTATAATATTACATATTGGACGTATACCAATCAGCCATAACACCAACATCAACTGAATGGAATAACAAGGCCTGTCTACACCCATGGGGACCAAAAGCCCACTCCCCTGGAATGATCGCTCTGTAAAGTTAATGTAGCACAAACCACCAAAAATAGTCAATGCTGTCCATGACAGAAAGGCATCAGAACACCCAGCACAAGGTGTTTTATTATTAACAGTCATAGATTTGTGGCTAATTGATGTATTAGAAGAAGTGCAGTAACCCTTTAATGTTCTGCTCAACCTTTTGGTTGTTGTACCAAACATGATTGAGCCATTTCTACCACTTGGTTGATGTACAGTATGCTGTGCAAAAAAAATCACTAGATGTCACTGTGTCTTTAAAGGGTATGCCTTTTCAAAAGCTTTTTATCATACCACAAAAAAATAAAGTGGACATAATGCCGAAAAACAATTGTGTTGTTTCACCATAACACAAAAAATAAAACACATTTTACATAATTTTTTTCTAATTAGTTTTTGCCTTATCTCAAGCATTTGGAAGAGGCGTACACTGGGGTCTGTAAAAATAAACATGTTATTATTGCCCCCCCCCCCTCCCCTTTTTTTTCTTGACGGAAAAAATATGTATATTAGTTTTATTTTATTATTTTTATTAGTAAGGAGATATATTTATATATATAATATATACTGTACATATACTTTATATGTATATTACTTTATATATACTGTATAATATTACTTTATTATAAACTGATAATGCAGCACTATGGGCCCTCCACTCCCCTACCCGCCCGCTGCCCCTGCCTGCCCAACCTTACCCTGCACCACCCTGTAGAATTTTCTGTTTTGATTTGTTGTGACGTGCAATGAAATAGTGTTACAGTTCATAGAATCACAGAACCCTACAGAATAGCAGTGGAGAAAAAGAAACAACGTACTTTGTCTAATTATCCAAATTACCGCACGATACTTGTGACATAACAGCGAAGTCAGCTGCCATTTTTTTTCTATTTAAAAAAAAGGTCTTCATTTGTAGCATGACTGCTAAAGCATGACCATGTACCATGTGTGATTGACAACTTGATTAGACTATAATTATGATTTGATCCTTGCTCGTTATA
Organism: Clarias fuscus; assembly: GCA_030347435.1. Classification (NCBI taxonomy): domain Eukaryota; kingdom Metazoa; phylum Chordata; class Actinopteri; order Siluriformes; family Clariidae; genus Clarias; species Clarias fuscus. The sequence continues at coordinate 21,038,270 of CM059219.1, forward strand.
AGACAGAATTGCAATTGCATTTCTGAAAGGGAAAGGGCACATAAAGACCTGTCGGAACATTCTACATGGAATTTTAATTCCTTTTTCTATTAATTTTTTTTTTTTTTTTTAATTGTGTGTCAAAGATTCTGGCTTTTATTTTTAAGTTATTGAACAAAGCTCCAAAGTGTCCGAGAGGATAAAGAGAAAAGCTGCTTCATCCGCGCGATTTTGGTTTCCTGCCTTGTAAGAAGCTGTTTTGCACATGCTCCCCAGCAAGACTCTTATGATCTTAGCTAATGTGGTTCATTACAGGGAGCATTTCAGATACAGGAGAACAATGTGGCTTTTAGACACAACAACAGAATGATAGGACGGCTTTGTTAATTCTTTCTTCCCGCTAACTTTGAGCTCCAGCAGTTCTCCAAGTCTGAGCGAGCAGACAGGAGATTCACCTGCTGTGATGAGGAAGGCAGGCTAAGGAGGAAGGCTTTGATTCACATCCTGCTACATATTGCTTACACGCATCACACACCAAGAGGGGCAAATTATTCACCCTACAAATACAGTTAGACATATTCATGTGTGCACGTACACACACATGCGCTCTCTCTCTCTCTCTCTCTCTCTCTCTTTCTCTCTCACACACGCACACACACACACACACAGATCTTTATCACTCTCAGGACTGATGCTCTAACATTGTTTCATCCACCCACGATGCAGTGTAAAATACAGACGATGCTCTCTTTTGTAAAATATGAACCTGAGGAGTTGTTCAGGAGCTGCTATTACTAGAACAAATGCAGAAGGAAAGCTGATAAAGCCATGTCATATTTTTTTTCTCTTGTAAAAAAAAAAAAAAAAAAGAGAGAGAGAGAGAGAGAGAAAAGAAATAAAGAAAAGAAAGCATGTCTGACCTTACAATTGTTATTCCTTGTGGGATGTACAGAGTTTCAGCTGCTTCTCCACAACTAACAGTGCCAGGATTTCTGCTCCAGGGCTAACAATTTAGTTTGGGTGTCCATAGGGGTGGGCTTTTGTGTGTATCTGTGTGTGTTTGTGTGTGCATGGACACACACACACACACACACACACACCCCTGTCTGCAGGAGAAAGAGAGTGTGTGTAATCGTATTCCTCTCTCTGGTAATTAACTTGACAGCATGAAAAATGGACGTGATAAACGGTCTCCTTTGATAAAACACAAATATCCTATATTATTCCTCTCACAAACTCGATGAGCAAAATACATCTGAGGATGGGATTTGATTGCACTAATCATCGGGAATAGTTTCCAACTAGAGCAGAGGAACAGATGCACTTCTTATTTTTTTTTATTATTTTTTTTTAATTCAGGAAACTTAAAAAAAAATAAATAAATAATAAAATCATGCCTGTAGAAGGCATTATGCCTTCGGCTACCTTAACCTGATTCCCGCCGGGACTCCTTTCGAACAGCTAATATGACTATTGTGTCTCAGAGTAAAAGTGACACTCCTGCTTTTTTGTCTCTATCATTTCGGTGTAATTATCGCCACTCATCCTTGTCAGCTTTGTGGATTTATACATCGGATTTATACATCTGTATGATGAAGTTCCACTGGAAGCTAGACTTCTCAATTTTACCTCACTTTCACTTCTGACGCACAGCGAGCACAACATGTAGGCCATTTATTCTTCTTAAAAAAAAAAAAAAGCAAAGCAAGGCCGTTCGAGGAGACTACAGAAGTCTGGTGCCCTTGCATTATTGTTCAGCCATTTCTTTGAATCAAATGACTCAATAGGGCAGATAAGCCTGAAGAGAGGATGCAATTTGATTAAGACTCAGCTCACCGCTTTAGTTCGAAGCAAAACTAAATTAATCATGTGTTTGTGCTCAGCCAGCATCGCTTGATAATGCAGTACATTAGATTGCAATAATTTAAAGAGAAATCTGTGAAACCTGCCTAAATAAATAAATAAATAAATAAATTTAAAAAAATCAGTGCCTTTCCGGGAAAAAACGAAGCAGACGAGCTCCTTCTGCTAATATTTACACGTTACAAATAACAACAACGATAATGTCAATAGAAATACAATAAGGTCGAAAATCAGATTACTTAGCCATGCATGTAGCGACTTGAAAATTTGATTTGAAATTTGAGAACTTGCGCAGACTGTAAAGCCTAATGCCATGCGCCCTGGAAAAAGGGGGCAAATGCAATAAAGCCACAAGAAACTTTTAAAATGCATATTGCTCCGATAAGGCTGAGAGAACTGTACCTTTTTTTTTTTTTTTTCTAAAGTAATTATGAGATATTTTTTCCTCGCTGTCATTAGTCAAACTGACAGGTGCTCTCCTCTGGCCAGGGTCCCCTGTGCTCTGCGACGCTCACCTATCTCCAGCATAGCCCTGTAATGAATGTTTACAACACACAGGTAATGGAGTAAATATTGGAGTCATCAATTATTGAGGTTGAGGGACAGACAATCAAATCCCATGATTATTGTGTCCTTAGAAAGCAGGGCTAGGGTGCTCGCGGGCAAAGATCCCCGTCTGTGAACATTTTGCATGCTGGCATTAAGCATGGAGTAACAAGAGGGAGCATGGCCTGTTGGCATTTGTGTCAGGAAATGATTGAGTGAGAGGAAATATTTAAATGATGGCATTATCAGCGCCGCTGCGGAGGTGAAGGTGTCTGCGTTTGTCACGAAACCTTATTCATTTAGCAAAAAAAAAGAAGCAAAAATCACACATTATATATATATATATATATATATATATATATATATACAGTATATATTACCTAAATGAGATCTCGCTCTCCTTCTCTGAAAAAAAGACATATTTGAAGCACTTGCAAGTTCTATTCATTTTTTCCTGACACCACTGAGGAAGAATCTCATAATAATAAGCAGGCTCTGGATAATGAATGACGGCCTGTTTATGTAGGTGCGTTTGTTTTTGGGCGTGTGTTTTTTGTGCGTGTCCTTGTGCGGACATCTCGCGATACCGTTTATGCTGAGTTTTAAAGGAGCTGAAATGCTGGGAGCACACTTCTCCTGTTAACTTCTTCATCTTGTGCTGATGCGTGCTATTTCTGTGCTTCTGACAGTGTGCTGTTTTCAGTCGTGTCAAATAGTTACTTAAACGGAGAAACCTCAAACACACACACACACACACACACACACACACACACACACGACTCTAATGAATTTCAAATCACCCAAAGTTAATTCAATGGAGCATTTTACCGGCAAAGTGGATATCCTGTCTCTTTGAATTTGAGTTATGAAAAAAAAAAATTTACTTTTGAGAATTGAGGACAAGATAGAATTATATAGACACCTTTGATTTTTTTTTTTCACAAACTGCATTCCTGATTGCAAATGAAAAAAAAAAATATATATATATATATATTTATATATATATAAAAAAAAATATATATATATATATATATATATATATATATGTATATATATAGTATAAAAAACAACAACAACAAAAAAAACCTACCCAGAGCATGCCCCCGCTGTTGGCAGGATGCCTCCCTATCACTAGAATTGCCTTTTTAGACATAAATGAGGCACAAGACTGAACCACCACCAGAACCTCAGGGACAGACGTTAGCATGACCCAGGCTGCGTATCAAAATCTCAACTTCATAATCAAAGAACCATTTGAATATGGCAATCCCAGACAGCCTTTTCATCATGTCCTGGGCAGCGCAGCATGTCCGGGGCATGTTGTATCAAGCCGAAAGGCCCAGAGCAACTGCAGACGTTATTTGGGCCTGAAGAATAATTTAGTCAATATCCACCAAAAGGGTTGGCAGGGGTGGGTGGGTGGGTGTGCTGTGGGTGGTTGGGTGGGAGGGTGTTTGTGAGGGAGGGACGGTATAAAACTCATAGCATTTTGTTGTTGCCCTAATTTGAGAAGTGACTCCAGGCAGACAATGGCAGCGCTAATGACTGCGCATTAGAGATGGCCTCCGCAGCTGGGCTCAGGCTGCTGAAGTGTGCAGATAGGAACCAGGGCTGGAGCAGGGCCAGCTGAGAGCTTCACATCCTATCTCTCTCTCTCTCTCTCTCTCTCACACACACACACACACACACACACACACACACACACACACACACACACACACACACACACACACACACACACACACACACACACACACACACACACACATCTCTGTATACTACACTCTCACTCATGCAGTCCAGCATCCCACTGCTGTCACACTGGCATGAAATAAACAAACAAACTGAATTAAACTGTGTTTACTTATTTCATTAACATAAAATACAGTTAAATAAGTTGCCATTTCTCATGACGAAGCACTCATGTCGTGGTGTTATGACCTGGCGTCTTTGATTACATTCGTTGAGGAATTGCTAGAAAGAAAAAAAATGGAAACATTGCATTGCATTACTGGTCACAGTTCCTCTAGCCTTTAGCCTCTCTTCCTGTTTCCCCCTCGTTCCCTCGTCCCCTGACTGCGGGGTAAGAGTCTGAAGAGACGGGTCATCCTTTGTTTTTCTCGCAATGCTACTTGCAGCTAATGGATAGATAAAGAGGGGTGATGGTTGTACCTGATCAAAGCTTCTTTTATCTTTTGCTCCCTTTCCCCTCTTTCTCCATCTCTTAATTTCTTGCTGCATCAGACTCACTCACTCACTCACAACAATATCAATGCATCTTTTAAGCAATGTACGAGAAATGATCAGCTTATCCAATATACAGCCCATACAGCAGCGGCTGGGGAATTAATCTTAGACATCAAAGCTTTACATGCTGGCTGATACGCCATGATATGAATATATTTAATGTTCTGACCACCTCATGAACATTTCATTCTGCTGCAAAGATCTTTAAGGATCCTCAACGCAGCTGTAATCTCTTTCAAATTACAAAACACTTTAAAAGATGCTATGCGTCTAGGAAACTGTATATATATAATTTACTCTATATACAGTAACATGCATGCTTCACTTTCCCAAATAGCCCGCATTCTTGCTTAAAGTGAATAGGAGCTTTCATTTCTTTCAAATCCGGCACATGATTTTATGAAATATTCTGCTCAAGCCAGAAAGGTAGCTACTTTGCATATTCTTCCTCAAGAGGCACATCATTATGGAGAATTATGGCCAGCAGTGATTGGTAGAAAATGTGTTTTATAGTTGTCTAGAAAACTGAGCCAACATAAACTCATTTCACTTTATAACAATTTTTTGTTCTTAGTGTGGAATAAACATGTGATGTACAACTTTTTACGCATGAATGTTTAACTGGCGGAAAAACTAAAAATATGAGGCATTTAAGGTTTTTTTTTTTTTTTTTTGGGGTATTGAATTAAGACTTGAACCTGGCATGCAGCCTATAACTCGCTTCAGCTGAGATTTTCTGGTGACAAAGTAATCAAAAGAAAGCGACATCATAAGCAAGCGCTGGCAGGCGCTCCCTGGGGGAGGGAAGCTACATACAAACCTACGCGCATGTACACACGTACGTACACACTTTTGTGCTCCACTTTTTGACAGCTGAGTAAGGGACACCACCAGGAGCGTCAGAATCAGGCTGGAATCCAGAGCTCTTGGGCACCATCATGTCTAATAACTTTATCATTAACTGCAGCCTTTGGGGACATGGACTCCTGAATTAATTAGTCTCTGTAAATGAGAAGGAAGAATAACAATTCAGATCAGAACTTCCTCATCCCTCGTTTTTTTTACAGGTCTTGGCTATTCCTTTTAGTATACAAAAGTCGAACTATACATGGTGGCCCGGTTGGGGTACCATACTGTAATTCCTGAATTAAATATATATGCACTAATGTCACAATGTCAAACCTTCAGTACTTTGATGTAGTTGATTTATATAAGAAATAAGTATGGGTCAAGAATGACTAATAGCAGCTTTGTTGCCACGAGCATTTAGTCTGTCTGAGTAAGCGCTCTGACTGTATGGAAAAATCACACATTTAGACCACTCATGAATGACAAGTGACAGCCACTCAGCATGTCAGTGATGTTAACCTCAGTTTAAAACGGTGTTACAAGGTTGCTGCGATTTCAAAAATGGTTTCCTTTATGCCTGTATGTTCTCTGGCTACTGTTTCAGGATTCTGATTCCTTTGCATATATTTTGAATACCTTGTTGAAAATTTGTATTTTTGACCACTGACTGATTTGAAAAATGAATTTTGGATTGTGATTTGAAATTGTCAGTAAACTCACCTCAGACCAATCTCTTACAGCGTCGCATTATGCATATGCTACAAATTACGGATTGCGTCTGAAAACATGCTGGTAGATTGATTGGTCATGCTTACAGTAATTATTGTAGAGTGTTAATAAGTGTGTGCTCTGGTGTTCCATTCCCAGTGTTCTCAGAATAGGCTATGGATTCTTGTTAATCATGGAACTCTATATATTTACAGTATGTAGGGTCATGGGGGGGCTCGGAGCCTACAGTATCCTAGGAAACTCAGTGCACAAGGTGGGAGAAACCCTGGATTGGGAGCCACTCACTGTGATGGGATTGGGAGCCAAGCCATCACAAACTCTAGCCATACACACACTTACACAACCAATATCTAATATCGCTCACTCAATCACTCACTCATCGCCTATACCGCTTAATCCTGTATTCAGGGTCGTGGGGGGGCCTGGAGCCTTTCCCAGACGGGGTGCTTCCTGGACAGGGTGCCAATCCATCGCAGGGCACACACTCATTCACACACTACGGTCAATTTGGGAACACCAATTAGCCTAACCTACAGTATATGTCTCATGGACTGTGGGAGGAAACCGGAGTACCCGGAGGAAACCCACCAAGCACGGGGAGAACATGCAAACTCCATGCACACAGAGACGGGAATCCAGCCTGGCCGGGAATCGAACACGGACCCTGGAGGCGCAAGGTGACAGTGCTAACCACTGCACCACCGTGCCACCTCAATACCCAATATACTACTGAGTTTGAGAACTCACCAAACTCAAAGGAAACCCACCAAGCATAAGGAGAACTTGGAGGAAAGATTTAAACCCACAACCCTGCCAGTGTGAGGCAACAGTGCTACCCACTAAAAGCCACTGTGGGTACTCATGCACCTATTTAATATGCACCTGGTGTGTAAAACATATGTAAAGGGTTAATATTAAAAAACAATGTTACATATCCTAGAGAGGGACACAATAGAATAATGATGAGAGGAACTGACTTAATGCAACCTCAAATGGACATTGTTAAAACATTGCTTTGTTTTTTTTCAATCCACTCCAACAGAAGTGGAGGTTATATATTGCATTGTATTGTATGAGACTAATTGCATTACACAGAATTTAGAATTTTGCTACATTGTGGCATGAACCAGCAGTAATACTGTATTTAGTACTGCTTTCAACGCAATACAAAAAAATCTACAGTTCCCAAAAAATGCATTTAGAAAATTCTCTTGAACCTCTGAAACCCCTTTTACTTATAATGACAATTACTACAAAAGATTTTTGATGGCTACTTTAAGGTGTTGAAGGTGAAAGTAAAAAAGAACTTGAAATTACAGGTTGTCTACATCAGTTCTCAGGCAATATGCTGAGAATGTAAGAGACTGAGCCTGTCCATGGTACAGTATATGGAGGCCTGCCATAAGGTAGCAGGTTTGTAATTTCAGCTGGTAGCTGACAGGGTGACACTTGTGCCCATGTGCACTTCACACTTGTATTCCCGACCTGCTGCTGCTATTCGCAGTGCTACACGCCATTTGTTTAACATTGGTCCCAACACCCGGTATGATTTGATTTTTCAAGCTAGCCTCAGGGAAAATACCCTAAATGTTAAAGGCAAAAAAAAAAGCATGACTAAACAAGGAGAATAAATTCCTGGTGAAAAAAACTTTACTTTTTTTTCTAAGGAAAGAAAAAAAAAAAAAAACGGGACATTCAGTTGAGTCCAGTCGAGTCTCTTTAAAAAACTTTCTCTCGGTCCTGCATGGTGTGACCACTTAGGTTTTTTTTCAGCAGGCTTACAGTCACACTTCACTGACCTATGATCGTCAGTCACGTCCGTCCTTTAAGGCAGCAGCAGGTCCAAACATGGCTATCAGCTTCCCTTCAGCTGCTGTCTATCAATGTCATTCTGGATCAACAATGCAGAACCTTTCCCTCTGCTTGCCTCCCTCACTCACACTGTTGCTCACCCTCGCTTCTCCCCCTTTGCATTATTGTCAAGGGCAAGAATTTCTGACTCCAGACAGCACTCCCTCCAGCTGAGTTATATATTTATTTAGCAAAAGCCACAGATCAATACGACTCTTCTTTTCTGGAGCGGTATCAGGCTGGCTGAACAGAAGCTCATCAGGAGAAAGTGCTAGCTGACACTTGTGGGAGCTAGAAAGGGGTTTGTGGGGGAATTTAAAACTGATGCCCTACCCCACTTGGAAAGCGAGAGTTGAATAAATAATATTGGGTTGATTTGTAGCTAATAAACTTTTGAACTGGAAACTGGAAAGCATTACTTTATTGTGTACTGTACTGTAAGGAATAAATCATGCTGTTCCAGGAAAACTAGCGTTAAGGTTGATTATTGTGTTTTATTCTTTTTATACCTCAAGAATGTGTTAATGATTCTAATTTCTAATTTCTAATCAATTCATTAAATAATACAGCATACCTTTAACCCTTTACACTCTCAGCCAGTTTGACACAACCTACTTTTGACCATTTACAGTTATGTTTTGTCGAACATCTGCAAGTGAAGTAGAGCGTCTGCAAGACACTGGAGTCTCTTTACACAAATGATAATAAATCTCTCACTCACTCCCCCAATCACTCTATTTACTGCTTATCCTGATTAGGGTCGCGGGAGGCCTGGAGCCTATCCCAGGAGATCACAAGAACACACAGGCTCACACAATCACTTACAAACAATGGGCAATTAATAAATTAAAAAAAAAAATCTATTGGCCCAACCTGAAGGTCTTTGGCCTGTGGGAGGAAACTAGAGTAACCAGAGGAAACCAACCAAGCACAGGGAGAACATAAAAACTTCACGCACCAAGAATTAAAGGCAAGAATTAAACCCGGAAGTGTGAGACCGCAGTGCTAACCACTATACAAGGTGCTGCTGTTTAATAAATCTCTTCTTACAGAAAGCATCACTATATTAATTAATAAAACAGAAATGAAAAAAAAAATAGATTTTTCTTTTATAACAACGCTTAGGCTTTGATTATGTGGAGCATTCTTCACAGCTGCAAAATTAATCCAAAGCTTTGTTCAACAGCGCTCTGTATACAGTAAAATCCACATTATAAAGTCCACTTTAACCTTATGTTTGTTTTGGGGTATTTTTGAAAATCACTTGATTACAATTTTGATTTATTCTCATAAGCTGGAAAGCCATGTGCAACATGTGAGAGTTGTATTGCACTGACTAATAGATACCCCTTTAAGATAAAATAAATAAGGAAGTAAATAAATATATAAAACACATCTGAACCCAGACACTGAAGCATTCTGTGACCAGAACCTCTTTGTTTTTATATACCCCGAAACTCGAACACCCATTTGTAGTGGGAAGAAATGGTTTTGAAATTGGTGTGGGAGCCATATCATTGTAATGTCATGGCATTGCCCTTTATCTACTGTATGCACACTTGCTCTGACCACTCTTGGATTGATGCGGTCGGCAGTTGTTTTATTTAGAGGACTGGCAGTGTTATGGCCTGTAGGCATAGTTTCGAGTAACAGCTCAGAACATTCTTGATTTGTCACTTATACAAGAACTTTACCATGACCATTCCATGTCCCTTAGCACTAAAACAAGGGGTGGACCATAGAAGAAAGGCTTTAGGCCCACCCCCCTCCACTGTAGTTTTACACTTAACCATCAGTGTTTTCATCACATTAATCAACATCTCTTACATCATAGTTTTAATAATTATATGACTACTTTACTATGTTTGTGGTTGTGGAAAAAAATTGACATTTTCTAACCACCATTGGCCGTCTCTGTGTGATTTCAGTATTTCCCATACAGATTTGCATCCTCTTTGATTGTTATGCTGTTCAGTAGGGAAATTATATTAATTTGTTATAGACCTTAGCCATTCCCTTTTTTTTCAGCATTGTGAGATGAAACAATTAAAACGTTCCATATTATCGATTGTGATCTCAAAACAGATAACTTTGTAGATAAATGTTTAAAAGGTTTAAAAGTAAGGAATAAAAACAAATTTCAAAAGAAATGAATGTTCCTTGTTAATGAGATAGATCCTGAAGTTAGGCAGTGCATGGGAAATAATACACGCTTAGGTGATTGCACAATGACAATAAAGTTGAATCTAATCTAATCTAGTATCGTATCGTATCGTCTCGTCTCGTCTAATCTAATCTAAACTAAACTTTGGCAGACGTGTATAGACTTACCACTGGTGTGCTCCAAGGGTCAATTATTTGTCCACTGTTTTTCTACATATTACACCAACTGTTTATATTTTGTTTGATTCATCCTTCAGATTGCCTGTGCTACACAACAGGATGTTAAGCTTTATAGCACTTAAAAGCCAAACATCCACTACATGCTGTTTAGCTTTATGACACTAAAAAGCAAACATACACTACAGGATTTTTAGCTTTATGGCCCTAAAATCGAAACCAGCACTACATGATTGTTAGTTTCATGTCATTAAAAACACCAAACATACACCACAGAAGTTTTAGTTTTATAGCCATAAAAATCCAGACATATGCCACATCATTTTTTTATGGTACTAAAGCCAAACCCACAACAGCATTTAGCTCAGTTTTTCAGTTTTGCAATATAATTGTGATGGTTACACTAAATAAAGAACATAACTACAATTCCCCCAACCATTGCCCCTCACCAGATCACATCACATGACTGTTTGCACTTGAGCCACATTTTGGTTAAAGAGCACATGGGTGTTCAAGTCAAATACAGAACACAGTTATGAGTGTAAAATCTACCCTTATTTCTCTCTATAATCCACGGATACATGAATGCATTTATCCCATGGATACCATGAAAATACAAACATTTATTGGTACACTGGAGCCATGATCAGACTGCTTGCTTCACATCTGAAATGCCGGCCTCCCAGGAACTCCTTTAATGGCCCAAACATGTGTATATGTCTTGGAGTAGGTCAGGACTGTACGGGTGATGTGTCAATAACTCCCAACTGAGTTCCTGTAATGCGCAAGTTGGTGACACGTTATCTGTTGTTCTTCAGTTATCCGTCAGGAACATTCAAACGTTTTACTCCAGATAAGAGTCTCATCATCATACTGCACTTGAAGTCTTCTGTAAATGTCAGTTGGTTTAAAGCCTTCATTCAGAAGAAATTTCGTCACAGGTCCCGGTTTGACTTGAACGCTCCTTGAATGAAGCTGTTACAGTATCTACTGTAGCTTTTGTCCTTCTTCGTTGTCTGTTTAAGCAGTTGACTTAAACTGTAGTTGATGTTTATGTTTTTAAGGTTTACATTGTCAGTCCTGTCTTTCTGTTAAACACAATCTGCACGCCTTCCTCTACAAACACTGACAATAACATGTTAATGTATGCATTATTCATGTTTGATTGAACGTATGATATGTAAGGCCTTCTGAGAAAGGCCGGAAACTACAAAAGAATGACATTAAATGTAAGATACTCTGCCGTTGCGGTTTTATAGGCTATTGTGATTTTATAAATCCTGTGGTCTAACAGCTTATTAAAATAAAATCTCTGTGATAAAACCACACACTGCATATGCTTCCATGTTGTTTAACTTTATTGTGCCTTTAGAAGTGCATATATGTATTTACAATAAGAGAGATGATAAGAACCGCAAGAATAATGTCAGACATAAAGAAAAGAAGTGTAGAGTTTGCTTGTGTTCTTAAGACATCTGATCTGACCTCCACTAGGCAGTCGTGGTGCAGAAACAGCAGAGCGGAAAAAAAAGGAAAAGAAAATGTATTGCCCATGCTGACTACGGCTTGTGGGTGGGAGGAAAGTATGTGTTCTAGTTAATCACATGTCACCAACAGGGATGAAAGGTTGAAATTTAGCACAGTTCACACGAAAGCATACTATTTTATACCTCAGATTTTCCCACTCCAAGAGCTGCCTGAGTAATGGGTGAATATGTCACCAGTGTGGTGTATACCAAATAGATTAACTGATGGCTGCTGCTGGGAACCATGCTTTGGTCTGAAAAATGATGAGCTTGCCGAATCTGTTTATAAAACTACATCCTTTCATCATTTTTGTGCTTTTGTGTGTGTGTGCGTGTGCGTGCGTGTGTGCGTGTGTGTGTGTGTTTGCCACATTTTTGTAAACATGCCACACATACTGTGCATAGAAAAGAAGCAATAGGAAACAGAACAAGTTTATCATCTTGGAGCCTAGCTCTCCCGTAGGATCCAGAGGACCAAAGAGCATCTGTTTATTAATGTAGACTATCAAACCCACTGCTTTCTGTGTACTTTATGTCACTTCCTCAGATGCTCACATAAATGGAGCATGGACTAGAGTTTTCATGTTTCCTGGGATTTTTTCATATTTTATTTGTTTATAACAATTTATGTTTCTAACCTACAACATTATATCTAGCTTAAACATTTTTTTTTTTAAATCAAACAAAAGTTCTAATACATGGTCGGCTGATTGATGTGCACAATCTACTGTATAAATAAAACTTACAGTACTTTGGGTAAGGGGATCTTCATGGGTAAGTGTAATCCATGAAACACAGCCAAGGTCCACAACTTTTTTTTATATACAGTAGTTACAGCTATGGGGAGAAAAAAAAAAAGAAGAAGAAAAATTAATTAATTAATTTATTTGTTTATTTATTTATTATATACTCCCCCACAAAACCCAACTGGAAAAGCAGAACGAAATAAATGAATCAAATGGTTATTATCTACAGTAATTTGACTGGTTACTGGAATTGAATGCAAACTTCAATAACTTAAGAACAAGTTGGCCGATAATTAGGGTCAACTAGGACCTAATGAGGTTGGGCGGTTTGGGAACCAGAAGCTGTAGGGCTCCAATTAATGTCCAAAATACTATTGTACTGTTAATAATTTTATATTTATATTTAAATAATGAAACTAATATTTGAATCGTTGGATTATGTTCACAAAGTAAATCTGGGCAATAGGGGGGTCCATGGAATTTATTTTCTACTTAAAAGCGCTAGAGCCTGGCTTGATGTAAATCCTTTCACATGAATGCAATTATTTGCGTGGCTTTATTGCTACTTATCTTAAATAGCGAACAAAAAAAAAACATTTACATAAAAAATACCCCAGTTTTTCACTTAGGGTTAACAATGTTCCTGTATCAGAACAGATTGGAAAACCAAGTCATGAAAGGGTCTGTGAGAGCAAAGCTCAATACAATACGCCTAATTAACTTTCAATGCAGGGGATGTGCCATGAGAAATGATAATGCTCATTTTCATATTTAACTATTCTCATAACCTGACGGAGAACAGCTCGTCCCAGAGCTGGGCTGAATGAGTCGATTATACTGTGACCTTTTCTCTCTGAGTAAGGATCTCTCAAATCTCACTTTCCCATTTGCGGATTGCTTTTAAAAGCAGCCCTGATATTACTGTGGGTACTGTGGTTTAGGAAGATGGAGAGTGTCGTGACCAGGCTGCTGACTGTTAAGTCCATATCCATTTCTCTGGAGTACTAACTAGCACATATATAACTTGTTTATAAAAACACTGTTCCAATATTCCCATTGTTTTATCTGTGTGATTTACACACTATTACACCACAGCACTATTGAATTCTCAAATCTGACTGGTCAGGTGATTAATTTTCTTTAACAGCGTGGTGTTGACAGGAGTGCCAGATGTAATTAAAATCACAGGTTTATTTAAGTCCACCATCAGCATTTTGTAACAGTATGTTTTCCACTTTTTTTTTTTAGCTTCTCAGAAACATGACAAGCTGTGTTTAATTTTGTCTTTTGACTCCAGGAGGGGAAATAAAATAGAGGCTGGTAAGAAAGCCATTGTGTTCCTGCTTTGACAGGAATGAACCTGTCTTGCAGATCTTCCACTACATTAAATGCAATTAGAAATTACTATGGATTTTGATTGTAGTATAAAACAATGAAATATATCCCTGAAGTTTTTCTTTCTTATATACAGTACTACAAACAAAATTCCTACAAACATAGGAATATAGTGTGATGTTTATGGACAAACCTCTTTGGGGAGGTACAAGTGACTCTATCTATATAAATAAATAATAATAAAAAAAGATTTTGTCTGTACATTGGTCAAAACTCACTCTTTCAGTGATATCTTTATTTTTCATACATTGGAAGACCTGAAACCAGCCTTAGAAATGTTTCTGCCTGTATGTCTGTCTTTCTGTCTGTCTGCCTGCCTCTCTGTATGTCTGTATGTCTGTCCAGCCAGATTTTGAAAGACACAAAACCAGTCTAAGAAATTTTTCTTTATCTGTATGTCTGTCCAGCCAGATTTGTCATAGCATCACATAAAATTGGCTGTATAAAATGTCATGAAACCTTTGCAGTACTTATGTATTTGTCTAAAGTTTAACCTTCACCTTAAGTGAAATTGATTTCACATTTGATTCCCATTGATGATAATAAGATGAAATGACAGTAGATTCTAAATCTTGTCATGAACTACAGTAGGTCAATTTTGTACAATTTACAAAAACTATTTAGACACTAAAACCATATAATGTTGTCACACCAAACAAAATCTTGTTTTTAAAAATTAAGGCGTTCATCTTTGTTTCAAGCAGACATGTACATGGGCTTCAACCTGAAATAATAATATCACTAATTAAATTAAAGCTGATCTTATTTTTAGGTTGAACTTTTTAACTATTTCTAAAAGCTTTTTTCCCCCCGACAACATCAGCAAAGTCTTTAAATTATCGAATAATTTCCTAAAACGGCATGCCATACATTTTTTTTTTCACTACTTAGTTAGCATTTTGTCGCAGAAGTGTCTGGTTAATGTACTTTTTCTATGCTTGCTATTTTGTGGAAAGTGCCTGTTCGGTGTTTTTATTGTACCTCCATCTTGATCATAGCCAAACTAAATGAAGTTAATTGTATTCATGATTATGTCTATTTTCTCATTACAAGCCACATTGCTCAATTCAGATTTTTTTGTTTTTTTTTTGGTCAGATTGGATTTGCATGTCATGACAGTTCACATTCATAATTATAAGTGACTTTGATCTGACTCTAATGCGGAAATGTCTGTCCACTGAACAGTCTGATACTGATCTGACTGTTCTCATTCGAGTCGCATGGGCACATATCGAAATACTGTACATGTATATCTAGTAACATGTACAGTAAGAGAGTGACTCAGATTCAATCTGGAGAAGTGTGTGTTCAGACAGCCCTAAAAAGACCTGGTTCACATTAGGGTTAAAAAAAAAAAAAAAAAAAAAAAATCAGATTTGAGTCACTTCAGTCTGGTGATGTGAATGTAGCCTATGTTTTACAATTATAATGAAAGGATGAACATGCTCATAGAATCTGTACTACAGCTCTCTCTGCTACGGTAGGTGAGTGACAGGCCTTCTATATATTGAGTCATGATCTAAAATACTGGCTCAAATGCATAAAAAGCTCAAAACAGACAGCAGAGATAAAATACAACTTTCAATAAAGTACATGAAGGCCATGGCTTGAAAAATAAAGTGCTAAGTGCATGATGCACAAACAGCTTAATGCAAGGTAATTTTCTTGAGCAATAAAGAGGAAGATTACAAGGTCACACTTACTGCAGCTTGACTCATAAGTTTAAAAAGACATTTCGTCCTTACCTCCATCAGCCTGTGTCTCTGTTAAAACACGCAGGGATGTACGTACGTAATGCAACGTTCAAGGAATAAGAGTGCCTCAAAATGTAAATCATACAATCAGCTAGTTAGCGTTACAGCAATATAAGGCATGAAAGTTTCAGTTCAATAGGTGATACCAATTAAATGCCAGATAATACAGCTGCTTCATTATCTCAGTGTCATGTGTACAGATCGGACGGGTTGTTAGGCAGTCTATTACAAACCATGATATAACTGTAAAATAGTTCTACTTATGAATTTATATTCTATGAAGTCGTAAAAGAACTGCGGCTTGCTTATTCGCGCAAAACGGGGGAAAACAGCACAAAGAAGGGGGGAAAAAAAGCTCTTTGTACGTCTATTGCTTTGATTTACTGAGCCACTGACTGTAGACATTAGTGTCTTGTTTGAAAAGACATGTCTGAAAGGAGCTGGCACATCATACTTCAGCTCCTGAGTGTGTTCGGGAGTGTGTGATATTGCACTCCGTTCTGTCTTCACACAGAACAGATGAAGAGGAAGAGAGGACGGCTTCTCAGACGAGACGCTATGAGATTGCGGGGATGGGCAAATACGGAGCATGGGGGAGAAGAGTTTTAGCAGTGCAATCGCAATTACACCCTGAGAGTTAATCAGGGCAGTCCTGCGAGTAATGAACCAAAGAACTAAATGCTGCAGCAGCTTTAACAACAACAACAACAAAAAACTAAAAAAAAAATCTCTGGATTTGTTTGTTTCTATCTGCACTACACTATGAATGCATGTTTTTCTGATTGGGTGCGCCGTTACAGAACAAATAACATACGTAATAAGTGTAGCGTAATAAGCAGCCCAATTCGTGGCGGAGTTATTGTTACCAGTGGGAAGTGGATTCTTTTCCAATAACAGCACTTCCTGAAGTGCTTTATTCCTTTTAAACTGCAACAATTTGCCAACAAACAAACAAATAAACAAAATACTAATCATTAACTTACTAAGCAATATTTTTCGGCTTAAAGTTCCCTTTAATATTCGAACATCTCGGAACAGTTGTTTACTGTTATCAAGTACAGTATAATAGCTATAACATATACCCAAGTCATTCCCTTTACCTGCATCATGCCTTATTTTTTGCTCTTAAATAAAAAAAAAACAAATCATGTCAAATAAGTAAAAATTTTACATTCTAAATAAGTAGAATAAAAATGAAACATAAGCAAATGGTCCTGTGGTTCCATCCAACCGGTTAATTAATAACTTTAGATATTTGTGGAATATGGATCACTTTTAAAGATCTGTATACAATATGAAAATGATGAACATATTAAAACCAGCACGTTATTATATACATACAGTATATACTGTATGCTACATACAAGACATTCACCTTGCAGCTGGACGCTATTGTCACAGCAGCTGTTGTAGAAAATGACTTGATACCTTCTGAGTGATAAGATTTAACAATTCAACAGCGCTGTGGTATATTGATTTTTAATACCATGCGCGTAATATAGCCAATACAGGGAAGCTAGTTTTAACAGACATCAGATGTGTTTTTTCGTGTCCAATCATCCTTGTACTCGTTGCATCTTGCAGTACTGTCCTGCACATGTTCATGATGACGGGTTTTTAATGAACAGGGCATGTTTGTCTATCAACTCCGAGTCAGAAGCCCTGCGTGCTTATCTTCCTGATGATGATATCAGCTCTTATTCAAACATTTTTACTCATTCTTCCTGAAGGATGCAATCATTTATAACCTCTGGTGTGCCTTTTGAGGAGCACATAAATCATTAGGGAGCGTTGGACTGTATGGAAATTAATGACACAGAGGAGCTAAATCTTTGACAAATTACAGTTTCCTCTTGTTCTTCAGTTTGTAGAAGGTCCTAAGTTATTTTAATGAACCAAAAAAAAAAAAAAAAAAAAAAAAACATGGGCCGGTTGTAAAGTGTCCACCTTTTAGCAGTGCTTCAGTCTCCCGGAGGAGCATCATTAGGAAAATCAGTCAATACGACTCCTTTCCAAAGTAGTGTGCTGAAATGCATAATAAAAAAGTAGTCCAGCCTAAAATAGGCTATGGCGAAGTTGGTCGGTAACATAAACCCTTTATGTGGCTTTATGTGCATGATTTTGAAACAAGATAATATGATGATACCAGACTCCATGTGCATGCTTTTCAATACAGAATTATGATCCACCAGTTAGCAGAGATTTTCTTATGACTCATTAAATTAAAGTAAATTAAAATAAAAATTTAATTTCGATCTAGTGAAATCCTTTTTTTTTTTTTTTATCATGACATTTCTGTGTGTGTGTGTGTGTGTGTGTGTGTGTGTATGCATGCGAGTTTGCATGTTCTCCCTGTGCTCGGTGGGCACTCCGGTTTCCTCCCACAGTCCAAAGACATGCAGATTAGGCTAACTGGCATTTCCAATATTTCCTGTGATGTGTGAGTGAGTGTGTGAATGAGTGTGTGCTTGTGTGCCCTGTGATGGATTGGCACCTCATCCAGGGTGTACCCTTGCCTTGTGCCCCGAGTCCCCTGGGATAGGCTCCAGGCTTCCCGTGACCCTGAACAGGATAAGTGGTATAGAGAATAAGACAGAGAGAGAGAGAAAGAGAGAGAAAGAGAGATTTCACAGGAGGATTTGTATTCCTGTTCTTAAATCTCATCCAAATATACTGAAGAAACAGAATCAGTCTTACATCCATTTTAGTGTTCTGGGTGAATAAAAAAATTTTTTTGCAACAAATGAAAAACAGTTAACCCTGTTACAAAGTGTGTGCTTTTTCCTCGCACTCTTTAGAGCCATCTAGAAAATAAGCCTGTACATCTCTGCCCTAAGGGTGCAGTGAAGTGAGACCAAAGGATCACATTCAACATGGCTGATTACTACACTTAATGGCCGTGGCTTCACCTCTTGTTTTAAATCTCCCCAACGAGTGATGGGCCGGCTGTTTATCCGCTCAAATTGCTCAGATTGACTCCGTGCCTTTTCCAGGACGTAGGAGACAAGCGGAAAATGCCAACCAAAACAACTCTTCCATCAGTGAGTCACATTGTGAAATGCAGCGTTGTGTGCTGGTAAATGTGCTATATGCAGTGCTGAGAGGTTTAAAGCTTAATAGTCGGCGATGTTCTTACACTGAGAGAGCTTTTAGAGCCTGGGCTGGAGACGTGCCGATTTTTTACAACAAGTTACAAACTTTGTGAAAACCTTTTACAAACTATTACTACTAGCTTACCGCTAGTGTTAGTACTGAATAACTGAAACACATACATGGACACCTGCTCATTCAGGCAGTTAAGATTAAAGTTCAATTATTTATCACATGTATCCATCTCACAGCACTGGGAAATGACTTTTTCGCATATCCCAGTTAAGAAGCTGGGGTCAGAGCGCCTGGTCAGGTGGGACATAGCACCCCTGGAGCAGAAGGGTTAATGGCCTTGCTCAAGGGCTCACCAGTGGCAACTTAGTGATGACCTTCCAATCAGTAACCCAGGGTCTTAACCGGTTGAGTCACCGCCCAATTATCCAAACAACCAGCGCAGCACAACACATAAAATCATGCAGGCACAAGCGAAAAGCTGTAGTTCATATGAATGTACATACAGTATGAACTGTTAGAATACAGAAAACGCAATTTTTTTTCATAATGATTTTTATGCATTGCTTTGCTCGTCCATGAGTGAGAAGTTGCAGCTGTTCCTAATAATGTGATTGATGAGCACAGATTTAAGTGCAGTGCTTGGAGTAAAAGTTCACAATACAGTTAATAATAAATATTTTTGACCTAGCTTGCATGTGGTGTCCTTTACATGCTGAAAAAGAAGGATTTGAAGCGGTACAAGCTGCTTTTCCCAAAATGTGCAAATAATCAAGAAAACAAAAAACGGCTAACTTTACTTACTATGTGGAAAGATTCATTTCGAACTTCTCATACTTATTAAACTTTTTTCTTTCTTTTTTTTTCTTTTACTTTTTTGTCCCCCCCCCTAAGGGTTCTTTGGATGGAGTTCAGGGCTCTGCTTGGAACCCTCTCAGGAAAACCCCCAGAGGAATAATTCAAGGAACAGTGCAGGATGTCTGGATTGAACCTCTTTTTTTATTTTATTTTATTTTATTTTATTTTATTTTAAGAAGAAGGAAAACTGAGAAGAGAGACTCTGATGATTTGGCCCATATCTCTAGTGAATGTCCTAATACCCTGAAGTCCTGTTTAAATGTTAACTTTTGTTTATCTTGAGGGGAAAAGAAGAAAAAAAAAAACAGAATAAAGAAAAGTTTTAGTGTTTGAGAACTTAATCAGTAAATTCGACTGAAAGGCCATACGGAGAAACAATACATGGCAAGTGCGGAATAAATTAATCTAAAACACATGAAACAAAATGTCCACTTGCTGTTCCATCAATGCACGATCTCTTCACTGTCGCCATGGTGCTTTATCTTTCTATGATAACAATCAATTGCTTTTGAAAAATGAAAGCGAGGGGGAAAAAAAATCCATCAAGCGCTGTAGCTAAGGGGAAGGCCATCATTTGCCAGTGGCTTATCGTCACATCCTGGGATCCTTCGCTGAAGGCCTAGAATAATTTAATTCGGAGGGGGAAAAAAAATGTTATTAAGTTACTATTACAGTCCAGTCTGTTTGGCTAAACTTAAGCCAAGTATGAAGAAACCGTGCAACAATGCCTGCATCCTTTTTAAAATTCATACGCCCATTTTTTTTTGTTGAAATTCAATTAGTGTAAATTTAATATACTAATATACTTCCTAGTTTACGTTGACTCTTTTTCCCCCTGCAATTTCTTCCAGTATTAGCCGAAGGCAATTTGCAGTTGTGCGTCTTTGAGACAACATTTCCTAAACTGTTGCCTACACAGCATTTAAATGTCAATGACGGTGTTAACTAACTGCTCCGTTCTGGCTGTGTGAGCTCACACATTGTTCTCTGTTAATGAAGAGGAAAAAAGAAAAAAAACTGTGATCTCAAATAATGAGAGTGTTTAATTGATTTTAATGCACTTAAAGTATACAACTTTAACACACACACACATGCACACACACACACACACACACACACTTTTGAACATCTTCATTCAGGACAATAGGAGTGGAGGATTTTAATGCTCTGTAATTAAGGCGCAGACAAAATGTTCCCCAAAAGATGTGATAAATGGTGAATGTATTCTCTGTTATGGCCCCCAAGGGGCTGATACATAAATATTAATCCTATCGCTGAGACCCTAAGGCTGGCTTTATATTCAAATTCCTTCATTTTTAAAGAAGAGATACAAAGTGGAAAGATGGTCCACAACCAACACTGGCTCATGCATGTAATAATAATAATAATAAAAAAAAAACAGTCCTTGAACAAATTTTATATTTGTACTGAAAATCCAACAGATGAGGCAAAGTGATTTAGAGGTCTAATTCGTTAGCTGCGCAGGTACACAGAGTAGCAGCCGAGCGATGAACAAATACCGTATAACTTCAGATTGAAGTACAAGGTGCACATTGTTTAAAAAGCAATAAAAAAATCACAAGGCACTTAAGCATCTATATTTATTTTTGTTTTGCAACATACATGACACCACCTTTCATGTGGATTAAAGCCCAGTACGGACTAATATGAAGGAGCTCCCAGTGCAATCTAATGATTATACATCACACGTGTATGACAAATTACCACTTTCATCTCCTGTGGTTGCATTAATATTCTTGGCTTTTTTTTTTCTTCTTCTGCTCACTGCGTCTCCATTACCACAGCAAGGTTGGGCTAAGAGCTGCGAAATAAAAAGGGCAGCTGGAAGACCGTGGACAGCAGACACGCTGGAGACAGAGCGATTTATACAAAAGTTAACGTCCAGCGTCACACTAATGATGGATTGCGTACAGCCAGGAGGAGTTTCCGTCTCCCACCGAGGATGCAACGTTTCCCATCAGTCAGATAGTGGAAGCCTCAAACAGGAAGCAGGGAACGAAAATCAACAAATGGCCGCTAGCGAAAGAAGTGGAATTCCCTCCCATGCGGTGGCGCACTCACAGAGATTGATGTTAAGTACTGTACTGGTGTACTGTAGGAATATTCATTCCTACTACTTTTGTGAGCTGCAGTAATCAGTACCAGTGAGATGAACTTACCCAAGTTGGATTTATTATCTATTGTTGTTGTTGTTGTTCGCAGGTTCAAAAATCAGGTGAACACGTTTTCTTGATTGTGTGGATTACGAGAGTCGAGCAATGCTGAAATGATTTAAGTTTGTATAACATGTTGACGTGCACGCAATGAAAGTTTCCTTTCATCTGTGTACTCATGAGCGGCTGGAGTCCAGCACAGTTTGATGAATTCCTTTCTAAAAGAAACCTGATTCAGCTCAGGCTGCTCAGTGTTGGACTCCGAATTGATGACCTTCACATTGCAATGTACATGATGACAGAAATCCTTTTACGGGATTCTCAAATTATCCGTGTGGAGGCCTGGGAAACTGTTCACATGGTCAAACATTGGCATTTTATACTGTACTATGTATAAAATTCTAAAATAAACAAAACAACCTCCTCCACCCCTCCAAAAAAAAAAAAAAAAAAGACTTTCCTGAACTACGTTATTTGCACACATCCCTATCAATCGCGATAAAGTTCTAGCATTTTAAACATCACAGCACCAGTCTACTGGGAGAACGTTGTTATTTTATTTTCCTACGTTGTTTGTTATGTTCCAATTCCATAGAAAAATTATCCACCTACCACTCCAATTTTACCCTAACGTATAGTACTTATGGGAAAAAAACAACAATTTTTCCAAACATATTTTACAATGGGAAATGAGATCTCATGCTGATTATTGGCATCAAATCACAGCAGTCCCGCTCTCATCATCTCAAGTAAGTCACTTGAATGTGATCTTCATCACCATCATCATCACATAAATCAACTGAGCATTAGACTGGAAATAATTCCACCAGTTATGCCTGGTTTAGACTAATTTGGTTTTGCATTTACATATTGTGAAACTTTTTGGATAGGCTTTCTCTGTATGGAGTGTGGAAATAGAGTGTGGTTGCTCTTCTCTGTTTTGATTACGGATTCCACAGGAGCATTGCAGACATTTTGACATCCAGGATCTGATTTCAAAACAAACAAATTGATTATGTCCATTTCACTACGGTGTGTAAGTGTCCAAAAGCGTGATCAAGCTGTGAGAAAAGCACACTTAGCTAGCAAAGTTTTAGACATCTTCAGACGGACTGAATACAGTTACCGGTGTGTTAAAATGGCTCTTTCACCAAAATGTCCTCTGCTGGACAGAAAGTTACTGAAATAAAACATTTCCTCAGTTTCAAATGCAATATGTCCGTTTTCCAGAATATACGAAGGGTTTTTCCCAAACCATCACACACAATCACATCGGTCTCGTCACCAAAATTCATGCAGCCTTCTTTTCATTTCAAAAGTTTTCACTTGCATTTCATATAAACATGCCCTAACCCTTATCTCACCCTCTTGTCCCAGTTCGATCTCTTATCATCATCTTATCATATCATTCGATCAACTTATCATTTGTACACAAACAGTTTCGGTGCAATCTAAGCTTCGGGAAGGCAGATCCGTGTAACAAAGTAAGTAAATAAGTAAAACCATCATCGCCTCCTCCCTTGGTACTGTAAGTCCCATGAGCATCCCACTAAGCACTCTCGTCTCTGCGTGCTTGGCTGTCAGACGTTCTCTCACCTCGGCGCAGGACTCACTACACCACAACATCTTCAGGAATTGTTTTTCCTGCTCCTGCCACATGCGCAGAATTTAGCAGTAGACAAAATAACAATAATGCCCAGGCTCTCCAAGGACCCGAGAGTGTTTGATATGGATTCCGTGCAGGAAGTAGTGCGTAGGGTGCGCCACTGGGGAGCGAATATGAGTGGAAGCAGACACTCACAGATTGTGTGTGGATGTGACGTTTTTATAATGCCAGAGCGTTCCCTGGACAAAAACACATCATTTTTGTGGGATCACACGCTTTCGAAAGGGAGTGTAAACAGATTAATTATGTGGTTTTCTGTGGGACCTTAACATGGGGAACTGGATCCAGTAATATGACAAGATGAACAATGTAGAGTCCTCTTCTTTTGTATTATATGAATGGTTATACTCTTCCAGGGAGATTAAACGCCTCGCGCTTTCATTATCATGCCGTATGGTAACATTCTTCGGTTTGTTCAGCGCCGCAGTCTGCGACAACAATGATGCTATGATGTATAGTATATTTTTCTTACTATTCTAACATTCAGCTCATTTCCTCTTAATTACTACTTACATTTCTTTTTATTTGCTATGCACAGCATGTGTGGGCAATTACAACCAGGCTTCCAGTTGTGCTGGGCTAGTTAGGAATTTTGAAATTTTTATTTCGCTCAACGACTTAAAATCTATAATTGGGCAAACGTGTCTACATTCATACTTAACCGCGTATACAAACGAAATGTGACATTCGAGAAAAATGTAAAAAAAGGATAAAAATCAATTCAAAACATGAGCGAGACATTTTTTAAAACCACAGATTAATTAGCAAAGCCGGCTGTGGCACCTTGGAGCAAGTGAAGTATTTCAATTGAATTACATCACTTGAGTCTGTGAAGCAGGGGTCCGTTCCCTTGAGGCCTACTCAGTGGAAGTTTCTACAAAGCAGTCAGCCTTATTATATCCATCCATTAACCAAGTGTGGTGTAGGGCACTGGAGAATCACCGCCGCCTTCCCGAGCTTCCTTTGTGATTTCATCTCTCTTTTACAGAACATCCCCATATTAAAACAAATAAAAATGGGCGAGTGGGAAAGGCAGGAATAATGCAACTTTACTCCTTGGAGAGAGACAGTGTGGTGGTAGTGGTGGTGGTGGGGCGATGTTCAATAAAATGGCAGGTTTTATTTGTATATACGCTATACATTTGCCGTCCACTTTATTAGGAACACTTGCTCGTGCAGTTATCCGATTAGCTGGATACAGCTCAAGAGCTTCAGTTATGGCTCATATACATCAGAATAGGGAAAATGTCATCTTAACTGTGCCAGACATTTTAAAGTATTTTACATCTTGGAATTTTTTTTTACGTTAAATTTGGTGGGAAAAAAAAAAAAAAACCCAAAACAAAACAACAACTTCAGCAACAAATATCCAGTAAGCTGCAGTTCTGTAGGTTGAAAAGCCTTTTTATGAGACAAGTATGAGGAATTTGGTCAACGGAAAAAAGTTGAAAGGAAGCCTATGTTAACTCAAATAACCACTCTTTCTAATTGTGCTGAGAAGGAAAAGCATCCCAGAACGTCTGCACAACACATGAACCCTGAAACAGATGGGCTGCAATTTCAGACGACCACATCAGGATTTCAATCGTGTTAGCCCAGAATAGTTAGCTGAGGCTACAGACGGAAGAGAATAACAAATAATCAATAACGGGGGTGGTGTCTGGCATGTGGCCCAGTGTAAAATAAAGTTATTATTATTATTATTATTATTATTATTATTATTATTATTATATGTGGTATTGATTCACATACCTTTTTATTTTGTTCTTTTCTCTCTCTTTTCCTTCTCTCTTGAAGCTAATAAGTGAATAAGAAAAAAGGAAATACAGCTTGGCACGTACTGTAACTGAGAAATGGTAAAATGCAAAGTCCTCTGTTCTGAGGCTTTCCCTACAGTAACTGGTTTACTTGAAACTGCTGACTCTGACTGAAGTCTTCGTTTCTTCTTTCATAAATGCTGAACTTTTCTTTACACAAAGACTCACCAGAGCAATGGTTTTCAGTGTTAAATAACAACCCGTATTTCCCCCCCTATCTCTTTATTATTAGACTTCGATTATATCGAGCATCCGCCACACAAGTCCCCGTGAATGAGCTGTTACTCCAGACATGAAGAAATATTAGAACAAGCACATTAATATAAACTCGTGATTTGAATTAACTCTACTGA